>JBBBVT010000020.1:17410335-17423538 GCA_037177035.1 Craterocephalus eyresii | reverse complement strand
AACGCACGAAATTGATGCAGAAGACGGACGAAACTTTCCGTGCGTGTGCGTATCCGTCATCTGCGTCGAGCATAAATCGGCCTTAAGACTGATTCTCCCGCACTAACTACACGAGTTCACGCTAGCTACAAAGCACAAACGATGTGACATTATTCTCACTAACAAATGCCTCCTGTCGTGTATCCACGCAGCATTCAGACCCCTGGTTAGTTGATGAGCCCCTGACACATTTATCATGTAATGGTCAGAGACATCCAGTGCAGTGCTGCTACTCTTGACAACCTTGTACTGAAATAAATAGCTTCTGAAAGTCATGTACTGTCACACTAAAGCCTTAGTCTTTGCTGTCATTACAAGCCCCATTTACAGCAGTTCAATGCCACAGAGAGCTGCCACGACTCAGCATGATGTCATCCTGCTGCCAGATTCCTGCAATCAATTCCATGTGTTTAATATGATCGTAGCCTTCTGACAACATGAAGACCATACAATAAAGATTCTGTCCCGAGTACATTTACTGTATTCCCACCTCAATTAAAACCCTCATCGATCAGTAAACACCTTTGAGGTGCTATTTTTTTTGTGGGAGTTTTAGCTATGAATTTGCCTATAATGCCATCACAACAAGTAAAATTATTGGTCTGGTTAGTGTTTTTTACTGTTCTTTGACAGAGCTGGGTTAAAAAAATTAATCAATTTGAATGTTGAATCTATTAAAATGTAATTAATCCAAAATGCATCCATCCATCCAACCATTTTCTGTAGTGCTTAATCAAATTGGGTCGCGGTTGGTTTGGAGCCTATCCTAGCATTTATTAGGCGATTATCCAATCCCATATTGATTCATAGTTAATATGAATGAGTCAATATGTTTTTACCTTACCGTTACCAACAATAACCTTACTATTGCGGGACTTATTGTGACCAATTTCAAAATAACTTTGTGTCTGGTCACCCAATGATAAGGAATCTAAATGTAAGACTAGAAAACCTTCACCTCATAAATACGGAGGATTTTTTTTTCAGTGGATTATGCTGAAAGCCACCTATATGCCGAAAATCTGTTTTTCCAAATGTGATTTCCAGCTGATTATCTTACATTAGCAGCTAATGTGGGCTCTGCCAAGATGAACAATCACCAAATATTTGAAAACAACAGAAAGTGACATCATCACACACATACTTCAAAATAACTCTGATACTGAACTGTTTTGTGCATCTTTGCTTGTCTTTCATTGATGGTACACATGTTGTCATCCATGCTGTCACAAAAAAGGAAACTTTAGAAAAAAAAGAAGTGTCTTTCTTAAGTCTACCTTATGTAAAGTATAGAACAGTGTCAAAACCACTGGGTTGGACATGAGTAAAAGCTAAATTAACAGTTTTATTAACATGCCATGATAGTCGTAAGGTGTAACTCTACTCCTGCTTTTTCAGCAATTCCAACCACTGGAAAAAATGAAAGAATGCATGAGGCAGATAAGGCAAGTGTTGAGCTGGGTGAGTTTCTGTGATGTTTTAGAGGCTCAAACTGTCACTTCTACAAACAAAAAAAAAAAACAATAAAGTTACAATCCATCTGTTTTCATTTCAATCCTTACCAATGAATACAATATTTTGGTTGATTTTTTTAAAGCTCCACCTATCATGGATTTAAATAACAGGAGAACAAAATGCAAGAAAGTGCTTGCAACTAATCCAACCCTCAAACATCAATTGGCCCGAAAGTTTCCTTTTTCTGAGGTTTTTGAAGTTTTTTTAAAGGTCATTTATTGCTTTTAAACACACACACACATGCACTCACTTACTGTGAGTAATGATTTTCTTTAAGGATTGCTAAGAAGCGTACTGATCGTGCTGGATTGATATCTCTCTGATCCTCCTGCTAGTTTGCTAGACTTGCTAGTGTTCATCATTCTCAGTGGTTTATGTCATTAAGTGACCTCTTAATTCCCTGCCCAGTTTAAGCAACTTTAGCTTCACTGCAGGTCTGATCAGCCAGGATGAGTGGAAACACCTGTGTGGTTGTGCAGGGTGCTGTTAGTGACAGTATACACCAACTAACTACAAATATATGATTAACTTCAGAATTTTGTGTAAATAACTACCTCTCACCAGGAAAAACAATCTCGGAAAAATGTAAACCAAATGTGAAACTCTTCACTTTGTTAACCATGACAACAGATTGATAAACACGCACCTTAACATACAGCAGAACACTCCTAAAGATGGCTTTTAAAATGATAAATTAAGAGATGTTATGAGGTGTTTAGTATATAGATTCCAACATTTTTACATAGAAGAATCAGTTCACTTGTGGTCATTCCCAGTTAATTGGTTAATAATGACACTGTCATAAAATATACCAATGCAACCATGAATGAAACTTGCAAACATATCTCTTATCTGCTGTATGTGATCCACTTCCTCAGACGCAGCTGACGTAACATCCCACAAACACAGCCCTGCGCCAGTTATTGCAGCAACTTTTCTTAGAACGTTTGGGTATAAAAACTTCATACTGTAGAAGTAACAATTAAAAAATCCACAAACCACATCATCCATGGAAGGAAAATGCAGACACGATCCACCACTTCTAACTTCATCCTCCACCTTAAAACAAGCGCAGCGCAGCAGTTTGCTGCTGTAATGTGAAAGCTAAGCTCTGTTGGTTTGTCATTCACTGAATATGTTCAAAAGAAGAATGAGACACTTAGTGAACACAGGGAGTTACTTTTGCCATGACCTGCCAATAAGCCATCAGAAACAACACGGTTTACTGAGTCTGTTAAATTGAAAATTGCTCTTCAGTGTTAGCAATATTCATTGGACCTGCAAATATTGGAGCAGGTTTTATTTATTTATACAACTTCTAAAAATATTAAAAATCCATATTTGCTTTAATCAGTTTTTATTTTGCTCTCTTACATGATCAAGATTTTTCTGATGAACCAGTGCAGGGATCTGCAATTATAAATGACAAAATGAAATCTCTCCAGCAGCTTGTTGTCAAACTCTGCACAAGCCAAGTAATGACCCATTCATTTAAGTCGGGTATGTGGCAGCAGGAAAACGTGTGAAACCTTCAGGACACTGGCAAAAGAGGTCTGCAGTTGATGATCCCTGCACACCAACTCCAGTGCAATTAATAAACTAATTAAATTTCCAAGATGCTACAAGATGTTACAAGATCCTGTTAGATAAAGGGAAAATCCATTTGAAACTAAATGGATTTTAAAAAGTAATTAGGTGTAGTTAGTAGTTAAGTTGCAGCCTTTTAAAACTAATTACTTGGGAATGTAAGTATTTCATTGCTTAGTTTTAAAATAATCCAATATGTTCCCTTTAACAGAACTTCAGATTCATGTTCGGTTACACGTGATGTTTGGATGAGGCACTGTCTTTTAGAGAGTTAGAAGTTCTTCACAGGATTATAATTACATACAGTCAGTGTGAAAAACATTTTGTTTCTCTGCATATTGAACATTTCTTTTATCTTTTATCTTTTATCTCAGTGAAGGAAAACTGGTGTCTATGTTTCCAGTTTAAATAGTTGTTTTGCTTCCTCTGGTCTTGGTTGTTTGCGCGTGTGTGTGTGTGTGTGTGTGTGTGTGTGTGTGTGTGTGTGTGTGTGTGTGTGTGTGTGTGTGTGTGTGTGTGTGACAGTGTGAACACGTGTGCTGGGGTGCTAAACTTGGCTAAGTCTGTCTCCATTTGTCTCAGATGAGTTTGTCATGACATCCTCTTCTTCAGTCAATCATCATCACTAATGGGGTTGTTTCTCTCCATAAGCCCACAGATGAAGGCAGATGCTGCATCAATATTGCACCGCATTTTATCCCCAGCAACAGTGACAACGTTGTAACGATGGAGAGAGTAATTAGTTAGATTAACCATTACTGAAAAAAGTAACAGCCTTAGTAATACAGTTTAATTTAAAACCATTATTCCTGCCATTGATTACAATGCAGTGATCTAAGCGGACCAGATGGCAGATTACTCATTACATCTAAACATGACTTGTGACTTGACGTGGACAAAAGATGACCTGTGGAAATCTCCAGTTTGATGATGTGAGTTTATTTTGCAGCTACATGACCTGGAGATCTTGCACTTATTGAGTTGACCTCAAACTCCTCGGTTAACCAAAATGTTCAAGAGTCAAATGTGAGACCTTCTATCCGACTAAAGCTCAGTAGAAACTGGGTCATGCAAGAGCACAATTTTCCAAAGCACAACAGCAAATGTGCAACTGAAAAGATAGAAAGAGGAAAAAATCAATGTGTTAGAATGACTCCGACAAAGTCCAGACCCCAATCTGACGGAAATGTGGCTGTGGGCCTTGAAAGAATTGTGGATTAGGAAGGAGGGCTGTCCACAAACATTTTTAAGCAAGTTTTTTACCTAAGATTTTTCCTTGTTGCCCAGGTCAACTAATGTCCCATGAATGGCGAAAACACCAATGAAATGCCAATTTTCTAACTCCCAAACCAGACATCATACAGAGGCAAATGAACACTTTCTGATCATTTTGACACCAGGAATCAAATGGAAAAGTCACTGGTGGTAGAACTACTTGTTATCATTGAAGAACTAACTATGAGGAGTATTTAAGGATGAATAATTCAAAATATATTTGGAAATATGTTTTCAGTCCGTGATTTCTCCCTTTTAATAACTGCAGTTGGTGCTGTCTTTTAGACCAATGAAAATCCTGATCAGTCACCTTTCTAATTATGGTACAACCTGTAAGGATTGTACATTCATGGAATGAACAACAAAGCTAAATATTTAAGATCGACCGTTTAAGAGTTCCAAGATTTTTTTTGGATGACATCTCTTCCTACTAGACAATAAATTAGTGTCTAAGAAAACTTTCATTTATTGGGTACTGCCCTCTTTTGTTTGCTCATGTTTAGGATTTTATTACCTGGACATTTATCCCTTTTAAGAACATGATGATTATTTGTTATGGTTTGATAATATGAAAATCCTTACAGTAGAAAGAAAGTGTGCTTTCTATTTCACATGACTACAATTGACCCACAAATTGTTATTATTCTAGCAAATTAAGCATACAGGGTTTCCAACTGTGAAACTTGTGTTTAACTACAAATGGACAGACAATAGACATCTATTAACTTATTGCTCAGTGGTTTTCAATCAGTCTTTCCCGAAGTTCAACGGGATCAATTGGCCCTGGTAGTTAAAGCGTGGCTCATCAGCAGAAATAAGAAAGACTTAAGGCTAAGGTTGTGAAAGCAAAGTGAGGGTCTGCATGCTGCTTAATGCTGGGAAAAAACGTTGGCCTTCGTGTCCTCTGCACTTTTTAGTCACTAATTGAGAACAACTGGCCTGATGTTTCTGTCCATGGCCCAGCTGTTTATCCTTAAAGCTGGTGCTGTCTTTAAGTCACTTAAAAGTTGTTTAATAAACTAAATTTGTTTCCAAACGACGGAACAGGGCAAATATATTTATCTAAAGATTCCATATCATATGAGTTGGTTTAGAGTTGCTAGGTGTGCAAATAGATATATGGAATCTTTAGATAAATATGTATCTGCAACACTTGCAACTCCAACCAACTCTTACGGTTGTGTTAAAAAATAAAAGAACAGTCTCTATCTCAATTTTTAAGCATGATTCACACCTAAAGTATCTTTCTTCATTTGGATTTTTATCAAGTGATCTAGGAAATCAAAAATAGACCTTAACAGTTTGTCTGAGCAGCTTTACTCACCTGACTCCTGAACCCGCAGTGAGTCGCTTCTCCTTTCATCTGATCTTCATTCTTTTGTGCTGCCTTTTCTCTTCTAACATGACTCTATCTTCACAGTTGCATCCTGAATCTCCTACTTTGTTCTGCTTCCTCTTTCCTTAGAACTGAGCCTCTGAAAATACAAAAATACTTTTTCTTAACAACTGAGTACACCAGAAACTGTACCCAGTAGTTTAACAGCCTAATAATTCAAGGGAAATGGTATGATGTTGAAGCAAAAGCAATCAAATAATCAGTTAAAATCCCCAAATTGTATTTTTATGGTAAATAAAGAGATCAAAACACAATAGGGGTTAATAAAATAGATTTAGATTCAGATCTGCGTGGCAATTTGTTGCAGCACCTTCTAAAAAGTGATTTGCAAACACTTCTCTACTTGCCCGATGGGTTTCAACAGGCTTTTATAAGTGATGCAAGAAAAATTAAATAAAAATGCGCTATCACCGCTCACACCTCAGTAGTTTTAGGTCGTCTCAGATGCTTCCCTCCTCAGGTGTAATCCCTGACTGATTTGATGATGTTGAGATCAAGGATATAGAGACCATACATCTCCATGTCCTCAGCATTTCGCTGCAGAGCTTCTTGTTCTTCTCATCCCTAAAGAGAATTCTTTATGACTCTGTCAGAAGCCTCCCTGCTGGTAAAATGTGATGGATGAAAATCTTAATATTTTATATTTTAAAAGGCGTTGTCTGGCATGCCAGCGCTGTCATGCTCAGCATCTAGGGTTTTGTGTTGCTATGGTAAAACCGTGCTGTTTTTCCTTGAAATTATTGAACTATCACCACATTCCTGGCAGAATTCACAACATTCGTGCCGCTTGAGGCTTCGGTTTTATAAATGTCAGTTTACAGTGACTGTGGAGAGAAGCCCAAAATCCTGTCAAAACTGAATGACAGTAAAAATTGTGCAACTGTATGCCGAGGTGAGAATTTGCCTTCTTTGAGACACACGGAGCTGCCTCCAGGCCAGGCCTTAAGAGGATTGACTGATTTCAAACGTCTCCCTACAGTGAATTTTGACAAATTATCATACCACCTGACAGACGAACGCCTCCAGCCAATTTGAAGATATTCACAGCTCAGCTCTGTAATTCAAAGACTCATAGAAGGCATCAAATAAAAGCTGCCAGAAACAGAGTCCATTTAGTGCAAGTAGGTCATGTTGTCTCTACAGACATGTTTCCAAATATGAGGATGCCACCTTTGTGTTATACTTGGAGCAGTAAAGCAGACTGAATGTTATCTTTCCCTTGTGAAAACAACCAAAATCATTTGAATGAAGTCATGATTATCCATGCATTATAGGCAGCAGCCCATTGATTTATTGCAGAGGCCAAAAAGAAATGTCTTGTTGAGGATCTGCTTTTGTTATTCATTGACCTGCCTCTTGTGGTTTTGGAGGGAAAAGTAAGTGCATGAGAATGCATATTGGAAAACAGTCCAAGCATGTGACTTTTATGGACAGACTAAAATTGAGTACACTTAATGGGATGCCATCTCTCTATTTCCACAGATTCCTATTTTTATCAGAGATCATAATTTTCCAGAAAAAAAAAACAAAAAAAAAACTAACGATTGGAATGACATCATTATAGTTTGCAACAGCTCTCTCTTGTGTGCATATCTTTTTGAATGTGAAATTTAATGTTTGAAAGGCCACTGATTCTGCGGCGCATATGTTATTTACAGCCAAGGTTAAAACCTGTGTTGCACTTGGCTCAAAGGCCCACTGGAGATATGAAAGGCCTTTTGAGCCACTGCAGATAATGATGAATATAAACATTCCTTGCTAGAACTGCTATTTAATAACAGTTTTTAGACGTGCATAAAATATGTGTATTTTAATGTGGAATGAAGGAAAAGTAGTTATTCTTAAGATCCAAAAGAGAATTTACACACCTAAGTTGCAAAGTTATCTGTGTAATCTGCTCCACCTTTCATTGGTTTTAATCAGCCCTAAAAACAGATGTCTCAATGTGTGGGGGGGTCTGAGGTCAAGGTTGTCTTGCTACGTTTGTTGGCATGTCTAAAGTATTGCATTGTATCCATATAGATTTACATTTGAATAATATATTGAGAAAGATTGTGGCTAATATTTCAGAAATAAATTTACATAAAGCAAGCCTCCCAAACAAGCTTCTCTGTCACTGAACTCACCTGTATTCCCCATGCCTGGCTTCTTCATAAGAATATCAAAAGTGGAACAAATATTAATTTTACAGTATTAAAATATAACAGTGCTAAGGTAATGCAATTCAGCCGGTTAAGGAGACGCACTTTTCTCAATTAACAGGCCTACTCGTTATTTTAAATGAAAGGAAAAATACAAGCTTTAACGAAGAGACTAAGAACCCAGTTTCTGAACTCTAAACGAGGTTAATTAAATGTATGACGCGTGTTAAAAGTCGAGCAGGAAACTAGTTAATAGCTCCTCTTTATGCACTATAGCCTAGCCTGGAAATTAGCTAAATTTGTGCATTGTGCCATATTTCTACGTTTACAACTGTGCGTATTGCTTACAGTTCTTTATATCTAAATAATACTTGGCCATGTTGTGCTTTACTCACCTTACGCGAAAATAATAAAGTTGGAAAGACGGTATGGAGCTCGGTTGGGTTATTCATGTGTTCGCAAAGATACATTCCGTGAAGCGATGCATTACTCCATTGAAAAGGAGAAACTACAAAGTGATGCGATGGGAGGTCCGGCTCTTTTCAAATATGTGACTCATTTGGTTCGAACGCCTTGGAAGAGCTTATTACTACTTACAAAGAGCAGCTGTCCATTTAAAATCTCTCTCACGCTGTTTCAGGTAACATATTTCAGGGAACATATTTCTCTCTCTCTCTCTCTCTCTCTCTCTCTCTCTCTCTCTTCTCCATTATCATTTCAATAGAGCCAAGCTTCTTGTTTTCAGTGTTTCCCCACAACACTTACTGACTATAGCACCACACCGTGCATCTCATCTTGGATATGCAGGTGCCGAATATTTGGCTCCCTAAATTAAGTAAACTTTTCTTGGCCTCATCATGAACCACACATCAGTGCCTGAAACAGCAGCCGGTGGAAATAGCAAGCTGCAGGGCATAATCCTTTAGGTCTAAATTTACATTAGTTTGAAACAAATTTTGTCACTATAGTGAGAGAAAACATCTGATGTCCACCAAAATAGTTATGACTTAACAGTTAAAGCTCACATAGGCTGGTGGTATCACCTCTTGGGTCATTGTTGTCCAGGTTTTAGAAGTTCTGCTGTAACACACCTAACTAAAATTAACTTGTCATCAAGAGGCATGAGCAAAAATTGACAGCAAGCGGTTGGAGATCAATTTGATTTGAGTCAGGTGTGTTGCAGCAGGGCAGGATCACTTCTAAAACCTGCAGAATGCTGGCCCAATAACTCTGGGGTTGTTGATCCCCTAAACCATGTAATGTAATGATAAAACACAGTTCTTATAGTTTCCCAAATTTTTAAACAACAACATGGCAAAGTGCCAGCAGAAATTGTTTATGTGGACAAAGATATTATGTGGCAGGATAGAGGGCCCGGGACGGAGATTGATCCCACAACCTCCCGGATGAGAGCCACAAGTGCTGACCAGTCAGCCAAAGGGATATCCCTGTGACCACACACCACATGCTGCTGCCCAAAACAACCAACTTACTTTTCGCCGGAACTTTTTCAATTTGTTGCAAGTATTTTCACCTGGTGATCCAGATTATTAATGTAAAGATGTTTTATTTGTCATGTCTGTCTAATGTAACCTCAGTTATCACAGCAGTGGATTAGTGTCTGTGTGTTATATGGTTGCTCCTGGGCACCTCAAAAGAAAGTCTGGTTCCATCAAAGCACAGTGTAGATAGTGAGGACTTGTACAGTTGTGGCAACAGTGTCAGAATTGTAATGAGGTTGGCAATTCCCTCAACCAGAGAAGAAAATGTCTGAATGACAGCAGGGTAATGAAACCCTGAAGATTAAGCTATGTATGTATAATGTTTTCACATCACTGACTCAGATGAAAGTGAACATTTCGAAAAATAATTTCACTTATGAAGACGATAGCAACAACAAAATCAAAGAGAGAGGGGCCATTGTACACAGTTACCTGCATGACAAATGAATGTGTAAACTATTGAAAAGCTACTGTGTGATAGTGTCTATTACTCTGGGGAGGAGTTTCAAAATATTTATAACATTTTTTTTCATTAGCCCCAGATGTATCATAAATCATTCAAAGCTACAACTTTTTGCTGGACATGTTTTAGATCTCTGAGAATTTTCAGATCGTATTGGAAAACAACCCCAGGTTTCAGGTCTACCTTTAAATATTTTTTGAATTATGGTACTCTCAGACCAAAAACATGGACACATCTCATATATTTTCAAAGTTTTACCAGCACAGTGCATGGATTGTGAGTATAGCCCCTGATCTCTTTGGTCATCGTGGCTGTCATAGAACTGAGCTTTAATGGATGAGTCTTTTCATCCACTTTGCAGGCAGTGTTGAGGCAGTGACCTTACACCCCAAGCAAAATATCCAAAGCTTTCATCAGAAACAGGCCCCAAAAGCTTCAGAAGGGGCTGTGATTTTTTTTCCCCACCATTGATCTATGAAAATTACCTGTGATTTGCTGTGAAATATTGACCTTGATGTCTGCAAGAACAGCCCCTGATAGGCATTATTGATCATTCTAAGGATATTCTCGTCTCTTTTGAGGGTATTAAGGCTCAGGAGCCCGAATGAGTCAGTTGCTTTCCTAATTGAGCAAGTGAAAGTCTTGTGGGAAGTGCAGATTGAAGCACTGAGTGCCTGAGGTATTGCAGTACTTGTAGGAAAAATGCTGACTGCATCACGCACTAAAAGATTTAACCTTCTTTGTTATACTGTATATTTAAAAATATAAAGCTGACTCATCGAAGACATCTAACAAAGTGGATGAGGAAGGTTAACCTTTTTTATTTTATTTCATTTCTTTTTATTTTTACTTGTTTATTTGGCAGGGAAAGAGCGTATTAAAAATGAATGAAAACTTCACAATTTGTCAGATTTAGCCAAAGGGCTCATTTTCATCTGTTGGCCTGATTTTGAAAGACTCAAAGAATAGGAAAAAGAAAATTGTGATGAAAACAATTGTCCATCAATCTAAGCAATGAAATAAAACTGACCAAAAGCTGATAGAAAAAAAAGAGGGACAATAACAAAGATGATAACATTGTTAGTATTTACACACTACAGAGACAAAGCTACTAAATCTCAAGAAAAACACCTACAAAAAACATCCATCCATCCATCCATCCATCCATTCACCCATCCACTCCCTGAGCAATCCTCACTCAGATCGCCAGGTCAAACGCCTTCAACCAGTCAACAAAACACATGTAGATTGGTTGGGCTGACTTGTACTCTCCCTTCAACACCATGGCGGTGTAGAGCTGGTCGTCTGTTCCCTGACCAGGATGAAAACCACACTGTTCAACTCAGTCCAAGACTCGACTATACCATGGACCCTCCTCTCCAGGATCTCTGAGTAGACCTTATCGGGAGAGTGCAACCAACCTAAAACAAAGCTACCTTGCCATTTCAGGCAATAATTGATTAACCGTTCAAAAACTAGGTGGTATTTTAGTGTGTACTTCATGTGCATAAATCAATAAAAAAATATATTTTCTAGAAATAGAATCTATTAGAACCTTAACGTTTTTTTTAAATCATGAACTTTAGTCAATCTCTTATATTATTTTAAATAAGAGTCTTACTATTTTCATGGCGACCAGGCAAGTTTAAAACAAGGATACAGTCAACCCATATCACCATATTTGATAAACAGTTGTAGTTCATAATGCACCTCTTTTCCAAGAAATGCTCAGTTTCAGGTGCACACCAACAACCAGTTAAATGCTTCTGTTGTCCACTCTAACATACAAGGCTTATATTGAGCCTTTGCAGGGTTGATTTTGGAACTGTCCCTTCATTAAAGGGTCGTTTCAGTGTTTTCGAAGTGGCGGTTATGAATAGACAGTATCTTCTCTGAAAAAAACCCTGTAAAACATTACGCCTCCAAGTGGCATGAGGTAAAATATGCCCCATATAAGTCTTTCATTGTCAAGTCTATTGTTCAGCAAGCCACTGAGCACATAGAGGAAGGAATGAAGCGGGATGGATGGAGCAGATAAATGCTGAGGTTTCAACCATGGAAGTCCAACAGTTTGAACAAAATCTTTTCTCACTTCCTGGTTGGATTTTTACTTAACCAGTTAAGCTAAAAACAATCATGGTTCAGACAAAAACATATTCTTTGTATAACTATCCCTGACGTTTGTTTAACTATTATTTCTTTATTCTGGTGCAGCATTGTGGGGCTCTGTGTTTAAGGAGGAAAAATGTGTGATTTAAACTTGATTGCAGCTTTACTTTTGATTACCTTGTTTCCCCATAGCTACTTAGCAACACATTACATACCCTCTGACCTACTGTAGTGTGTTTACTTTATTATCATCCACACACTGAAAGCATTAGACAAAACAGGCAAGAGGCTGTAAAAATCGTAAACCTTCAGTTCAATGAGGCATGCGCCGACTAACCGATTCCCTAGTATGCCCTTGAGAAAAAGTTGACCCTTCTACTTGTCACTTGCTGATACTACAATTAAATGGCTTATTCACATTCACAGGGAGTCCTGAACGACATCACTGGGACACTTGTGCTTGAAATCTAATCATGTGAAATTGCAGGCCGTACGTTTGTTCTGTGACCTACCCAAATATGAAAGAGTGCAATTAATGTTTGAGCAAAGCTGATTCAGAAATTCTGGGTGAGGTTTAAATTTCAACAGATGCCAACCTGTGCCTCAGGCATGCTATGCTCTTGAACATAATCTTCTTAATGAAAGCTTTGTGGATATTTGTTCAATTATTTCGGAAATGATTTCAGAAATAGAAATAAAAGAGGCTTGTTGAGATTGGTTGTTGAAGTGGAAGGAATCTGCCAGGTTTTCAGTATTCAGTATTCAGTATTCGGTATTCTGTATTATACATTATATCATGTGTTAGGTTTGTTAGGACTGTCTCCTCATCTTCTCACTGCATCACGGTGAAACAGAGATTCATTCCTTTCACCTCACCGCAGTTTCCTACTTTCCAAAAGCAGTGAGGTTCAGACTGGCTGGGTTCTTCTTTGCGGCCAAACAACAGTTTACGAATGACTTGATCAAATGAACACTCAGTTCCTGCTGAGTCAGAGAAATTCTGCATTGAATCAGAGATTATGTCTACTGACCCCTACACAGTCCTTTTACTTGAGGAAAGCTCACTTTATGAACCCTATTTTATGACTTGACACATAAAAACAAAGCTTTTCTATCTCACAGATTCTCACTACATCATTGTTGTCACCACATCATGCAGCAAATAACCACTACAAA
>JBBBVT010000020.1:17389678-17401706 GCA_037177035.1 Craterocephalus eyresii | reverse complement strand
TCCAATAACATTGGTAATTTAGCTCTTTTGACTAAATGTAAACTGAGTTTTCATAGAGTGACTATAAATACTTACAGTTCATAGGGATAGGCATGTACAAAATCTGTTCAACTTATCTTGTACGTTCTTTTGGAGGCCTTGATTACACTGATCTGTAGCCTAAAACTAATTTCAATAAATGGAATCACGAACAATGGTCAAAAATAGAAGCAAAAAAACAAAACAAAAAACACTTATACAGCAGCCCTGTTTCATCTCTGGAAGAATAATTGCCTTGAGGTGATGTAACATTATACGAGTTTTCTGTCTTTTCCCATCTCCCAATGAGGCTTTTTTCCCCTCTTGGTGTTGATGAGTTTTGACATGTTTCTCCGGCCACATGCAGTGATATTTCTAATTTGACAACAGCCTAATCACCAGCCTGTTAAATTCTAACTGGATTAAATATGTGTTTTGATTGCTTTTGCCTTTTCCTTCTTGTAGATAAACCATTTCTGCTTCCAGATTGATTTGCTTCTAACCCAAGTGTCATTGGTCAGGTCCGTCTCAAAGAGGATTTACATGCAATCATGTTGTGTCTTCTCTGACATCACTCCAAGGCATCAAACCAGAGCATTTGAAATCTCAAAGCAATTTAGCTTTGTTGTGAGCTTATCAGAAAGGTGAAATCCTCATGTAAGACAGGGGAAATTTAACTCTAAATGACACAGCTGCACACTCTGGCAGCAAATCAGGCACCTGTCAAGTTTTCTTTTAAATAGGACAGAACCATCTGTAGCTTTGGCTTAAGCACAGATTTGGTATGCTCTCTTGATATAAGTGACAAGAATGCTAAAGTTAATTGTGCAAAAAGAACATTTTTGGCATCTTCAAACCTCTTCATGAATGAGACGATGACTGCCAATTAAAAACTCGGGTTTTCCAGGCAGGTTTCTCCAGAAATCTGAAAGATTTTACATCTCCAGGGAAGGGGATGCTGTTAACTAAAGGACTTTTGGCAGGTGAGTCATCTAAATGTGCCTAAAAATAACAATTACACAAAAGCAATGTGACACTAAGTCATTTTCAGGCTACAGTGACGTTTTCGCCGTTTCATCATGCAGCCGCTCTGCTGTTTTGTTCCTGACTGTCACTTTTGTGAAACAAGAACTCTACATGATCCTCTACTGCTTCACGAGCACAGGAAACACAGATGACAAGACAGGATTATGAATGACTGAACTGCCTAACAGTCTGTCACCAAATTTATGATTATGCTAATTCAGAGGAAGTCAAACATGTGGATCTTAATACATAAGGTATTTGAATTTGTTATTTTGAATTATATTCAGTAATAGATCTTTAACGCTTTGGACTCCAGGGACATATCTAGGATTTAAAAACAAGAGGGGCTTAGCCCTCAGGAGATGACATAATAATTTCCTCCTTTAAGCCATTGTTGAATTCATGACAATAATGAGTTAAGAGCAAAGTTAAAGAGCAGTTGTTATAATTATCTCCAGCTATGTAAAGTTATTTTACACAAAATGCTGTGTGGAACATGAGTGAAGTTACCAGGACCTCATGTTCCTGCTAAGTTCTTAAGATAAAATTGTATTAATGCTAAATATTTGAATAGAACAGCCTCATACCTAATTCCACTTCCTATTAGCTAACTTGCAGGTCTATTCATCAATCCAATTTCTATACCTTGTTTATCCTATTTGGCTTCACTCACATTCACTTTTACAGTCAATATAGATTTACCAATTTTATCTATTATTTGGACGATAGGAGAATGTTATTCATGCGCAAGGAGAGCGCATAAAATGGCCCATCCAAGAAGAAGTAGAAACCTTTTTGCACAGAGCAGCCTGTCACAGGTCACCATGCTCTCCAGATTGATTCAGTAAGGATATGGTTTTATTCGATACGATAGTTTAACATTAATATACAGTTGAATAGAGTAGAAACCAAGATAGAATTTAAAGTTTTTTTATGAAATCTGAAAAGTTGAAAATGCAGAAAAGAATCAAACTTTTGATTTACTTCTTGTAAATTCCAAACATATCTTGACTGTCTTCACCTTTATTATTGCCACAGCAACGGATGAATTGCTCTGTTCCGTGAACCAAAACTATCTTGTGGACAGCTGTTAAGTATCATCTGCCTCAGTGATGTGCGGTGAGGTTCATGGCTCGGGAAGCAATAATTCTTTTGGAGTCTGATTTACAATTGTAAGAACCCGATATCCAATGTTCTGCGTGCATATTGACCACTGGTAATGTTTCATATCATTATTCCTTTCTGCAGTGCCAGGACGCTGGCCTACTGACACTAAAGGCTTTTCTGTTTTTCTCACTCACAATCATGCACCATCACAAACCCACACACACACAGGAGCAAGATCAGCAAGAGACAACGAATAGAGCATTTGCTCTGCACCCCTTATGTGTTCGGAACAATTCATATTCTTCATATTCTAAGTAAGTAAAAGCATAGCGGTGTGTACAACACAAAAAGAAAAAGGAGAATACTCTAATTCCCAATGAGATAAAGTTTGTTTTTTAAATAGTTGATCTTTTTCGCCTCATCTGATTTGTTTTTGTTTAAAAAACACACTGACATCCATTTGTGGACTTTCTTATTTCTATATATGATGCTGATGCGCATATCCTTCTCCATGAACATATTTGTTACTTGGATATAAAAGTCTTTCCTTTCAGTTTCGATATATAATCATCCATCTGACAGCGAGATGAAGCGGAGCATAAAATAAGCCAACTGTTGTGGCGTACTTGACCTGCTGACTTCAGCCAACACACTTGGCACCGAGTGTCCATAGAAACACAGTAGCAACAAGCACCTGCCGGCTCAAATATGCCCCCTCAAGGTATGGCAGACTTCTGACCTTACAGTTTATTGTCTGTTCAGTGAGAATAATTATGTCATAAACTAATGATAAAGATGTTACAGACTGTAAAAGTCATAGTGACTGATAAATCTTTCTTTAAATGGTATACTGTCAACAATCTGAGAAACAGAAACAGGCCTGCACCATACAATCCAGTCTGTAAGGGATTGCATATTTACTGGTGCGGCTTGGCTCCTCTTTTTATGTGTAATGCTTCAGTCTATAAGTGATAAAATGTAAAGGACTGATAATTATTATTATGTTTCTTTTCATTGATCTCAATCATCTCTACCCAACACTCAGTTTATGAATTACGCTTACGAGGAATTTTGAGGGAAGATCCAGATTTCAAAATTCTCGTATCCACTCAGATTCAAATTGGTATGCATGTTTTTTGTGTTTCTAATTGGCAAAAAGGTTTTTTGTTTGTGATGTGTTTTGGCTGCTTTATCATTTTAAAACATGCACTCCCTTTATTTTAGGCCACTCATTAGTTTTGTACTGGGCCTAGTGTTGTCATTCAGGCTGACTGGTAAAAAACAAATGGACTAAGGAAGAGGGGGGGGATTTCAAAGGATTGGAGATGTTGGTACAGTTTTCTGAGAGATGTAAAATTTGTTATTTTATATGAGCTTGGATTATACTCATGATCATAGTTATATTATAGTTATAGTCAATGACCCTCGTCTAATCATAGGGGATGTCTGTTTCTTTATGAACCAGAGTCTGTAGTTTTGGTGGATACTACGGTAGACAGTGATGACAACTGTGTGATGCTTTAAGGAATGAGAATCTTGCCAATTAAAATATAGACTTTATTATTGGAGTTCATGGACTTAAAGAAGATCAGAAATTGGAGGCACACAGGTACGGAACTATCATACTAACTATAACCATTCAAAAGTCATTCAACAGTTGCAGATGAAAACAGGCAGATTAATTGGTTGTAAAAAAAAACAAAAAAAGGAAAAGAAAATATGTTACCCTAGTACAGACGTTACTGGATGGCGCTAGTTTACTTCTTTCATCACTAACTGACTATTCTCCACCACTGGCTCAGAGGCTGGTTAAAGGATCTGAGCCTCCTTGTGAAATAAACATGGCTCGTCACCTTCTTGTGTACAGGTAAGCTATTGATCTTCCACTACAGTTCAGTCTGTTATAGATGTTCACATGCAAATACTTGTGTTTCCCTTGTCAATGTTCTTCCCCGGATGCAAGGTCCTGTTGAAGCTGTCCTGTACCTCCTGACGTCAGTCATTGTTGCTTGGGTCTTATCCAAACACAGCATCTCGTGATCTTCACCAAAATTGTCTTGTGCCTGCCTGCATTCCCTCTCCAGTCTACCGTACACCACACAACTGCTGAGTCATCAAAAACTTCAGCAGGTGTGCAGTGCCCTGCAATGCTCCCACATCACTCACCACTGTGTCAAACACAGCACTGCCCAAAAGGACAAAATGTGGTGTGCCTGTCAGGTATTCAGTGACCCAGGCAATGGTGGACAAGCTGGCACCCATCCCCCGCAGCTTGTAACACTGACGCAGAGGCTGGGCAGTGTTAAATGCACTGGAAAATAAAAAAGTGGTTCTCATTGTGCTACCATGACTATTCAGGTGTGTACTGTCCCACTGTAGCAGATAGATGACAGCATCATCCATCCCAACAGGAGGCTGATGGGCAAACTGCAATGGGTCAAGTGAAGGTCTCACCTGTAGCCTCTTAGACCAGACCCCTGAACACCTTCATTGCAGGAGATGTGAGGTAATAGGTCAAAAGTCATTCAAACAAGATGGGATCGGGTAATAAGGCAGGACATCTTCCACAGCACTGGGACTTTCCCCAGACTCAGGCTCAGGTAGAAGCTTGAAACAGTTCCAGCTGTTAGGTAGTGTGTTGCCTTGCTGTGGCATTCTGTTGAGATTAATTTGGGGAAATAAAAATGAATATCACACAGCCTCATAATGGAGTTGTAACAAAGTTTTTGTGTTACATTGTTTCTGTGGAGATATATTAGCTCTAGAGTACCTTCTGTAAGAAGTCAATGAAATACTGTAAATGCAAGGTGAACAATTTTGTACAAATATTGCATGTCAATATGTTTGAATATCTTTGAACATACACCAGGGAGCAACCTTATGAGGTACAGCTGTCCAGTTGCTTGACCACACAAATAGCCCACCTGATCACAAGAATATGTGTAAAATGTATGAAGTTATTAATATGGTTGCAAATAGCTTATCAGCTAAAGCTGTTTGTACCAGATGGGCAACTGGTGAGTATCCAGTGAGTAGCTGAGCTGTAGATGAAAGCACCTTGCTGATGTAAGAAGTCAAAATTGGCAGATTAGTTTGATGTGATTTAAAGGTAACAGTAAATCAAATAACCACTGGTTACAATCAACATATGCAGAGAACCATATCTTTATTCTTTATTCTTTAGCCTCCACAAAATGCTCGCTAGTCTTCCTGGGGTCCTTAAAGTAATTGATCAACAGAAAAACATACAAAGTTTAAAGATTGTACTATATAATAAATGTTTGACCCTTTATGAGCACAGTGGAGCATCATCTGACGGCTTCCTCTATCAGTATAATGCACCAGCATCTAACAAAGCTCAAATAATCTATGACTACCTTTGTGAACATTACAGTTCACTGTACTCCAAAGGCTCCATGTTCACCAGTTTCAATCCAACAGAGCACCTTTGGGATGTGGTGGAATGAGAGATTCTCATCATGGATGTCCCGCTGACAAATTTGCAAAAGCTGTGTGATGCGATCATGTCAGTATGGACCAAAATGTCTGAGGAATAGCAAGGTAGACCGTATAAGGTGTACTGTGAGTGTCAGTACACTAATGAACCTGTGATATAATGTCTGATACATAAGAAACTGTTCTTTTTCAGGTTTGTTGTCCAAATATTGATTGCTAACTTCCTTACATGTAAATGGGGACTTTTTGTTTTTCATAGTGTGCTGTAAGTGAACCGTCTCATCTGTGGTGAATCAAATATGTGTGAGCACTACATGCTGTGCTCCCATTCAGTTAATAAACAGCAAGATAAAATGGTCTTTTATACACAATGCAGAGTTTAGCATCGAAAGGTTGCTTTGATCAGAGGGTAGATGAGCTGGTCACACAGATTTAGAGTTAACATTTACAACATATTTCTTTTAAAAACTGATGAAAACATAATACACGTCCATGCAGAATCTTTAACGTTAACCTTCTGACTCCAATTTAACAGCGATATATTCCAAATCTCTTCAGCATCCTCTTCACTAATTAGTGCCATGTTTTATGATGGAGCTCATAGCACAGCCCAGTTTCGAATAAGAAGTGGCTCTCCACAATCACCATTCCTGGCACCACGGAACCACTTATTAGCCCCAAGCGTTGAATGTCTCCAACACGAAACTCCACTGAAGTTGAAGGGAAACAGAGAGCAAGAGAAGTTCACTGCGAGTCGCTCGACTCATGCTCTGTTTGTCAGTTTCAATTATCCATAACACTCAGCCTTAATCCTCGTTGCAATTAAAATTCCAATTAGAATCGGGAAAACATATCCAGATGCACAGAGGAGGAGGAGGGCTTGGTAAATATTGGCCCACCACTGTGTCAACACTTTGGGTTGCAGTCAGAGGACATACAGTAAAATACTGCGAACAATAGCTGGGGGAATCGTCTTGGAATATAAAATACTCAATACATATGCAATAGCTATTAGCAGCATAATGTTGGATAAATATGGGAACATTGATTTAGAAAATGGAGTAATTGGATGAGGATGACTGCATTAACATATCTTAGATAGCATAGCAGTCCCTGCTAAATTCATTTACTCTCATTATCAAGCATCGATACCTCATCTGATAAAGATACAATGAGTCCTTTCATAGAGTTTGCTTTGCCATCTACTGTTGTACGTACGTATGGATATTATTTGTACTTGCATGCAGAGTTTCTAAAAGATGGAGAAAAGATTGCAAAAACTTTCATTTTGTAATAGTTTGCATGTGTTCTCCATCATCTTTCTATAACAGCATGAAACCTGAGTTACAACCAAAGTTGGTCTTCTTTATGTCCTTCCATAGCCAAAGGGTGGTTTCTTCATAGAAATAAAATGACATATTTTCTCATAAGTGTCGGAGTATGCACATTTTCCGCCATTTACTGAAATCTGAGATAGTCATCTGTCAGGATTTATCATGCACTAATATAAATTTCGGCTACATTGTTTCTATGCATAACACACATTCAAAATTTGGGGAAAAAGAATCAAAAGATAACCATCAATAACTAAAGATAGAATCTATGCAACTTTTAGGTTATTGTTTACAAATCTATTGGATCTATTGCTTTTAGTGATAGAGATAAGAAACACATTGGGCATTTTCCATTTATCACTAAGCTGGATTATCCCGTCCATACTGGTTAGTATTATTTCTTAGGGCACACAATATATAAGTTCCGTCAAAAAAATCAACAATACAAATAAAAAGTCAAACAAAAAAAAAGTTGTACCTTTAAAGTTGTACAATGCTGAGAATGTGGGAGTACAAAGGGTTTTTTTTCAATTGTGATCTGTATTGGTGTCTCGTCTTGGTGCCGTGACACATTTTTTTGGCACTGAGTTTGATTTCAAATCCATCTGAGATTTCTCCTCTGAGCTCACGGCATGAACTGCACTTATTACTTTCTCTCATGCAAGATGTTTTGCCCGTTCCTTTGTCTGTCCTACCACAATGTACAACAAAATGAAATTCATCATCTCTTATGAGTACTATTCAAATGAAAATTGGCTACGTAGCTTGCAAACATAAAGGGTTAACTGAAGGCATAACAGAGGGTGATCATGAATAGCCACAAGCATTTTGGTTTGAACATGTGGGATTAGACGAACAGCTGATTACTTTGCTAAATGGACATGTTTGATGACTATGTTTTTTTTTTGCACAGATGCAGATGGTAAATTTTATTCCCCAGACATAATATTTGAGCATTTTCAACGAAAGGTTGATAAATGAGAGCTGTGATCTTGATGACACCTAAGACGCTTGTAATCATAAAGTGCTCTGTCGTGTGTGTGCATTTTTTTGTTTAATGTGTTTAAGATCAAAACTCTAATCTGGATCCATGTGTTTAGCAACTCACCCATCATGCTAGTTCACAGCAGCTTTTCTTAAATACCACTTTAACAACCACTGAATTTTAACACTTTGGGGCCTGTTACTATTTTTTAGGCCTCTGCTTGAAAATTGCATACCTTTAAGGAAATGACTATATCTCTGCAAACCACAAGGTAGACTTGTAAGATTTGGTAAAATGTGTAAATGTCTGTATTGGTGTTCATTTGGGAAGAATAAATAATAATGGCAGACAGCACAAATTAAATAAAGTCTCAAGCAATTTCCCTTTTTAATGAGGCTGTTGTAGCACTTAACTTGTATTAAGTCATTGTAGCTACCATATGTGTAAATTATCTTTCGAAAGCCACCACCGATAAAGTGAAGCAGAAAAAATTAGTAAGGTTGTAGAAAATCTGTTTACAGAGTCCCTCATTTTGGGGACCTGAGGTTTTAAAAAGATCAAACTGAAGATTATTGAAGCTCAGTCTCAGTTTAAACCAAAGCTATGACAAAGGAATCACTTGTTCTTCATCTAAACTTTGATATCAAATGTAAAAAAGAAAAAAAACTGGTAATATTAGGCAGAGAGTCAATCACAACGCCAGCGTACTATCAGCTGTCCAAATCAAAGGGTATGTTCTTTAAAGCCTTCTTGTTCTCATAAACGTTCTTAGTTTGAGGCCTACAAAAATGTCTGTTTTCAATATTTATCCCAGATGAATATCAGTGTGCCTGCTCTCAGCCAGCAGCCCAGTTCAATATCCTGCTGTGTGTTAAGGGACAAAATCAGACGATGAGAACGCAGAAGAACAATGAGGGAAAAAGAAATGTTAGACATACACGGCTTGCATGAAAGGACGTCCACTAACACACTCACATGCAGCTACTTACTGTACTGAAAGACATTAGGACACACATGAAATGCTTGGAGGGGAAAAAAACAAACCTTTTTTATCATTATAGAAAAGGGATGAAAGCAGGATGAGGGGGGAAAAAACAGTAAAATCCAGAAAAGCCAAGAGTCAACCACAACTTCAGAGCTTCACACATGCCAGGGTGAGAGCTTTGCTGCTGGGGGAATGTGTCAAAGCGAGGCCCCTGTCTGAGAAGATTTAGGCCTCAGCCGAAGATGAAACGAAGCCTAACCACAGAGTCTTGTGGTTTTCTGTGTGTGAGTCCCTGCGCATATACTGATCTTTTTTTTCCCCTTGGATGTATGAAGGAGTCCTTACACTCGACTAGAGTCGCTGCTGTGTGTGCGAATCAGTGTGTGAGTCATCCTACATGAGTGTGCATCTCACCGCACTTTCCTCCCTCAGATCCCTCAGCCTCAGTTTTGCGGTACAGATTTCATTTGCTGCCCTCTGGCTTCCTCTCCGCCATCTGAATCTAATCCTTTGGCTTCCTTTGACATGCATCTGACTAATGAACGTCAATATTATGGTTAAAGCAGCCGGGATTCAAAGACGGGGGACCAGAGTGGTAGGGGTGAGTAAAGAAAATGAGTGTTGAAAGAGCGCATGTTCTTTGGTATCACTACGGGTTTAAAAGAACGTGTTCACTCAGTGAAATACAAGTCATATCAATAAAAATCTTACTTACCCCTTTTAAGAGTAATTACGCCTCGTGGAGTCTGTGATGTATTATGGATGTTTCAATCCTTTAAACTGCTGTGGCCTTGCAATTTAATCACAATTTACACCAACTTATTTGGAAAGATGAACATTGCAAAAACTCAATCGTACGAGATCAAAGATTGACTGCAGATCTGTGTGAAATGGCTCCTGGGATAAAGCTTTTGGGAAAACACAGTGAGAAAGTCTGCAAAAAGTTGTGTGGAATAATCTTTTTTTTAGACTAATGATGGAGGGATAATGTGACGCCTCATTTGTATCTTTGTGTCAGTGAAAGCTGATAATTCTGATGATAGAGCTGAAATATTTTTCAGACTAGTCTGATCGTTGATTAAATTTGAGATTGGAAGAGTATTGGGACTGCCATCAGACTCCAGTTCCCCAGCCAAACTGAGTAATCAGGGATGGAGGGCTTTGGTTGTAACCAAGAGGCCAATTATCATGCAGATTCAAGTAATTCCCAGATTCATCCTTCCGCCCTATTTCTTGGATTATTGCCATTTTACGGCTTTTTTGGACCCAGCAGCAGTTGCTGCTTAATTATGCAGCCTCACTTATAAACCTGAGGTTTTTCTGAAGGTCTCGTTTTGGATTCCCATCCATTTCAATTGTCTGGTGGTTGTAGCGCTACAAAGCTTCTGCAGCTCCTCTTGGGACACTTACTGTATGCTTTTCAACCTCTTTGTGCTAAACATATTCGAAGTGCAAGTACCCTAACCTTTTCTCCACTGTGGCCTCTGCTACTGTTAAGCTCCAAGGATGCTTCCAGAAAGATGACCAGGAGACTGGGTTTGGCAGACATGAATGTTTCTGATGAGGTACAACCTGGAGAACTGCTTTCCCTTTTGCTACTGATGTCTCTAGAAAATAGTCATGTGGGTACAAGACAAAAGTAGTAGTGTTTTTCTTAGATTTTGCCATGGTAGCATTTGTCTTCTTTCAGAGTACAAGAGGAACAGCTTGTGTCTCCAGCTTCAATATAATGGCCTTTGAGAAGAGTCCGGTCTGTGGGTTCTGGCAGAAAGGGCACCCTTACTTTTGTCCCTTTAAGTCACACTTGAGATTTGTATTCAATGGTTGTTGCCTTCACTACTTCAGTACAGCTTCAATTTGTTGTTTGGAAGCCTTGTCCTGTACTTATGTAAAAGGAAAAGCTGCAGCCTCGGTGGATATATTTTAGAAAAAGAAATACTTGAAAAGACATTCTCTAAAGTAAATGAAGAATAGCGTCACAAAAAGTTTCATATGCATGTTCTTGGTTTACAACAGTGGTTCCCAACCTTTTTCTGGAGGGCCATTCTTTCATCGATAACAATAATGTCAGGCTCCCACCCCCTGATCCATCTACCAAATGAACGTAGATGCCAACAAACAAATGAACAAAGAAATGTGACACAAAATAGTCTGTAGTTTACTGGCTGCTACTTCATTAACTAAAGTTAAACCCATGTGATTGGCTGAAAGAATGATCAATTCCTCTACAACAGCGAGGTGTTTTAAACCAGAAATTTCTACAAAAACCTTCATGTGAGTTGAGCTTTTGATGAGATAGATCCTGGTTTAGGAAGACAATTCTGCTTTTCATGATAGTTGAGACATTTCTTTCCAAAGTAATTAACAGGTGTGTCTTTGTGATCAGGATGGGATGTCTCTAAGTGGCTTCATTCTGTCAGATGCTGATATTTTGACACTGTGGTCTGCCCTATAACCACCAGCAACCAGTGCTGAACTATTACCTGGTCTAGTAGAGAGCCAGATATGGCTAATCATATTTTCTTCTCTATTGTTGGTTTGTCATTGTTTGTACTAAGGTACTTTTTACTAATTTGTCCATTTTTTGCGAGTAGTTAAAAACTTAATTTAAGCTACCTGGGCCCCCCATGACTGGGGGCCTCCCCCCGCAGTGTGGGAACCACTAGGGAGCTCATAAAAATGGATTCAAAGTGACAAACATTGTGTGTCTTTTACCATGCCTGAGTATTTTGGAATTACGCCGTGAATACATCGGTCCCTATTGTCGGTCCAGATCAAATCTACACTGTGATTAAAAAATATATTATATCCTTAAATCGTGTTTTATTCCTTTTTTGTTCAGATGTTTTGATATAACATGACAGCACAACAGTTTTTATTTTTATTTCAACCTGCTGCTCTGATGTTCATGACGCCCGTCAGCGGACGCAGCGTTTTCCATCAGAGAAATCGAGCCACTTTTAAACTTTAGCATCATCTTACCGACACATTGAACTATTAATGATAAAAATAAAAAAGCGACGGCAGATCAGAGGACGCATGTGAGGAATGCCGCTTGTAACTTCAGCAATACGTCACGTTAGCTCCTGCCCGCAATGCATTGTGGTCAATATTGCC
>JBBBVT010000020.1:17349179-17367738 GCA_037177035.1 Craterocephalus eyresii | reverse complement strand
ATTGACATAGCATGGATCCATCCAGAATGTTAATACGTTGTGAGACACCGGTGTCACGGTGGGTCCTTATGGGCTAAGAGGTCCAGACCTTTACTAATTTTAACTTTACTAAATTAGTACCTCTGTCCTTTACGAGTGCTGGTTCAATATGTCCCAAGTTTACAATGCTATGTTCACATTATGTTTGTTGTAACATCTTTATTGATATATCATTTATTGTACATCCTTATTAGCACAAAATTGCCCTCACAACATTTTAGAGTGGGTTGGAGTCTTCAAATTGTAAAGAATTGTTGGGTCCCATCAATACCTTATTTGATTAATCCATTTCTATTCTATTTCTATAAGAAGACAACTTCAAAAACATAAAAGAAGTTTCAAAATACCACTGCAATGACCAAACTTTGGTTGAAAATATTAATTTGTCCATTTCTATGAATCTGCTTGTTTCTGTTGCAAACTGCGTCACAGGAGTCAACATGTACCCAAAACAAGATGAAACCTGTGCTGAAAGCTAAACACAACATTAGCCAGGGTGCCAAGTTGGAGAGCACAGGGGAAACGAAGGAACCTCATCCAATTTTTATTTCCAGCCCACTGCAGCCAAAACTCTCATTTACTGTCTAAACTTTGAGCTGCCAAAAGCTTGAGTCTAAATCAAATAGCCTGGCAGAGCAGAGACAAAAAATGCATCACATGGTGGACTATTAGGCCAATTCATATTTTGCCAAAAAGGAGCACACATGTGAAATTTCTTTTCTGTGATATGCATATGTTCTTTGTATGCTCCAACTTATGTAATCATTAACAAGACGTGAATTAGGGGAAGTGGGTTGCTTTTGAAAAGCATACACAATGATGAGAATGCTCCTACAGTATGATTGTTCTCACAGAGTAATGACCATAATTTGAGAATGACTAGAAGCAGATGGCTCAGCTGATTGTGAAAAAGGGAGTTTGTCATATTTAAATCGATAAATCTACTTTGCAAAGGAATATTTTATGCATCTTATAACATTGAAATTTTGGAAAATCATTTTTAATATATTAAACATGAGCCATTTCCGATATAGTATGAAACGAGACAACTGGAAGTCACAGTGGGAATGTGGTTATCCATCATACAGGTCAGTGGTTTCATTCAAAGTGTCGTTGGTCAATAACTAAACCCAAAGTTGCTCCTGGTGTCAGGCTAGCACTTTGCTTGGCTGCTCTGCCACCTCTGATGTGCGAGAATGTGACTTTATATACACATTTCAGAGTCCTCTATTATACCAAGGAAGACAAAACTACTAAGGTCGTGAAAGTGGATCACTGAACATTGAACACAATTCTGACAATGCCCCCAACATTTTGAGCTTGGTACAATATTTATAGAAACATTTCACTGCAATGCATTGTATGCACTTGATGTATTAAGTACCAACTAAGGGAATAATGGTATTCATTCTTGCATAGCTTTTTGTACAACAGTTAATCTGTGATGCAAATACAAACCACATAAATGGGAGGGTCTGCATAGTTTGTGATGATTCAGCATCAATTTAAAAGATAAACTATAAATTTACACAATCTACATAATGACCTTGGCTGCTGTGCAGGAAGCAGAAATCTATATGTGCTATCTGTGCATGCAAGATCATTTGGAAGTCATGGTAGGTACCTGCACATTATCATACGGATGTGAGTGGTCTGCCCAATGCATCAGGAAGTGTTCACATAGCTTTGTACTATTGTTATTGTCCTTCCCGTAAGATAGCATGAAAGAAGCTATGTCAACATAAACCTGTGGCTCTGTTAAAGTAGCAGATATAATGAAAGGTTGGTTCTGCATACTTTTGCACTTAAAATATATACATGTTTATTTCTATTGAGCCTAATTTAAGATTGATTAACATCAGAATGAGCAGGGAATTCATTAAAATTACATACTGCAGAGGAGATAATGAACAGCCTGCAAACAGGCTGACCCAACGTGCCCGTGTTCAACATCTCCTGTCAGTCCAGACTTCTGTGTGTGCTCTACTTGCAAGATTGCCTTGCTCACAAGGTTTCCCTATGACAGACCACACATTAAATTTCATTTTAAATCCTATCTCTCTGGACTCAGGGCAGTGGCACAAGATAAAATGACTCTATTTCCATTAGAGATCTGCTGCAGTCCACCTCAGTCACCCATTATTACTTCAAAAGGAGTACATATGCATAGGGCAATGGAAGTGAATTATAAACATTCAGTCAGGATGGCAGAACACAATGATCACTGTAAGCTCCACCTAAGCTGTGTGCTGAGATGTTATATTCTGTAATACACTGTAATATAAAAATCATCAGTGCTAGGATTAACAAAGAGAGGATGATGCTTGAAATAAAGTATTAGAAAAGGATTAGAGGAATGCTGAATGTAAGTTTGTACACGGTAAAATAAAACAAACAACATGTTCAACACAGTCATCAATCAATAAATGAAAAGCGAGCCTCAACCTTCGGTGGTACACCACTGAAAGTAAGCCATCCAACAACATCCGAGGCAGAAAATAAGTTGTTAAAATAATTGAGCCCAGCGTTGGTGTTCAGAAGACTGCCATCTGAGACCTCAACCACTGACTTTTTGGCCTCCCGCACTAGCAAACTTAATAAGAAATAGTTGTCTGTGCAGCTTTTTGCTCTCTCTGGATTCCAGAGAGACTTTCTAGACTTTCAACCAAGAATGTAGAGTCAGAGGTAGAACAGCAGTGATTTTTAGCTAGAATGTGTTCTACTGTCTGACAGAAGAAACACTGAAGGCAGCTAGCAGCACAGCTAATGATAGGTATCAGGCAACTGTTCCCGTGTAATTTCGCCCTAAAAACATGCTTTTTTCCCCACACTGAATTGCTCTGATTGTCTCAACAAGTGTCCGACAACGTACTAGAGAGGAGAAATAAACGAAAGTATCTTTATTAGCTGCCGATCGTCAGGTTTTTTTATGTTTTGGTGTCTGTGTCCTGTTGTCTGTGTCCAAATCTCGCAGGATTATCTCTGAATCATGATAACGTGCGTCAAAACAACGGTGGACATTCTACTTCCTACTTCTACCAAACGATGGCATTCGCAAGGTAATACAGATACTTTCGTTCATTTCTCCTCTCTAGTACGTTGTTGGACACTTGTTAAGACTATCAGAGCACTTCGGTGTGGAAAACAAGCAAGTTTTTAGCGCAAACGTACACGTGAGTGGTTGCCCCATACTTACCATTAGCTGGGCTGCTAGCTGCCTGCCTGGCTAAATACGGGAGTGATCTTGAATCTATGTATGAGAGGAAAGATCAAATGAATTCAGACCCGCGGTTAAAAAAAAGCGAAGTTCTCCTTTAAGAGGCTCTTTGCAACTTTGTTATAGTCATAAAGCTGCTTGGAAGTAATTATTTTGCTTGACTGACTCGTTCTAAAAAGGTTGACATATGACGTGGTTTATATCCCTATAAACCACGCTTGCAGTTTTGCCCATTGTGTTTGTTTTGGTCTGGAAGTCTCGCGATACACTAGGCTACAGCTATACAGCAGGCCATAAATCTGTTTGGACAGACATGCATATTTCATCTGCCATTAGTTTTTTGCCTTTATACTGCTTTGATAATTACTAGGGCTGTAACTCAGGATTCGATTCGTATTGTGAATTTTGACCCACGATTCAATACACAAAACGATTTTTTTTTTTTACATTTGAAAGATGTTTTATTTAAACATAACGCACAAATTCGGATGTCCAGATTTTATCCAAACAGATATTGGTTTAGCTCTGCTGCTAACCACAAGCGCCTCATTTCATCTGACAACTTATGGCATTGTCACATTATTTTTAGTAATACTCTATGTGTTTCTTGCTGTCTGACTGAGTGGTACAGCCAAAAACACGTCTATAAGTTACCATTTTCAATTAAGACATTTGATGTACTGCAGTGTCCATTTGTTTATTTTGCCAAGTACATCAAAGATGGTGATGTTGGGCCGTTTTCAGTGGTGCAACCGGGGGCAACGTCGTAAAGGATCATACACTAAAAGGTCCACCTGACACAGTGGTGCTGTTTTTCTGATTGTGGATGGGTGTGCTGGAATATTTCCCAGCATGCTTTGGGGCTCAGCTGGTACTGTCCTTGCTGCACCATGAGTTAAGTGTATATGTGATCTCATCAGGACACCGCTCCTTAATGAACTAACTTGAGTACATCACTAACAACTCTTTGTTAATTTAGAATAGTTATTGTGAACTTGTAAAAGGAAAAATGACATGTGAAATCTTTCTGAAGGGTAAAAGAACAGTGATAACTAATGAATTAAGTTTGGAGTGTTTCACCACATTATCTCCTGACACTACGAGGCAGGATTGAGGCTCTGAGTATTGCGATCTTTAAACATTTAGGGGTATTGTTACATCCTTAATAAATACTTTGTATACATGCCTTTGAAGCCATGGTGACACGCCGTCGCCTGTTCAAAACAAACCTCCCTCTTGTGTTGCCTATTTTCGCTATGGAGCTCCCCCTACAGCTTTAGGGTGCTCACCGCATGGTAAACAAACCCAGAGTTACAGAGATCTGCTTTAACATGAGCCAATCAAAGCTCCGTGGCTCCGATTCATACGTCTGTGTTTTTCTTTTATCAGAGGTTTTACATTGCAGGGTCAATGGTTTGTGCTGACGTTTAAACCTATTGCAATTCGTAAAAAAAAAAAAAAGTATCCATTTAGACGAAAAAAAAAACAAGATAAAGAGAAAAAGTAATTGTTTTGTTATATGGCACAAGCTTCCTATTTTCTATATTCATACAAATAAAGTTACAGCATATTTTCCAAACATGGCAGAAGCCCACTGAATCACAACTGTGACAAACATCTGTGACAACTGTATGTTGGAAATCTGGGATATACAGGTTCAGTATAAATCTTTTAATAAAAATACAAGTGAGCAAATTACTGTCTTACCAACAGTCTGATTATATTCCAGCCATTTGTGTCTATCTGCTTATCAATTTATTTTTCACTGTATTTTCTAAAGGAAAACATATTACCAATATAAAAAGTCACTTGCATCTGTCTTGCAAGAGCTCTCTCTTCTTGGGAAATGCTCTCTGGCTCCAAGATTCTAAAGCACCCAGTTTTAGACCAGCCCAATGAATAGGAGGCAAAAGTTCAGCGGAGTTGGAGTAAATAGAGCAGGATAACATCATCTCCTTGTGGGTAGAGATATGGGTGGGACAAGATAAGCACATAGATCCACATTCCCTGAATGATGCAAAATGTATAGAGTCAGATCCAAGACATTTAAAAACCACAAGATCTTTTTTTATTGGCAAGATTTTGAAATGGACCATTTTTAGAACACGGGGAATTAAAAGCATACAAGTATTCGTAAGTTAAACGCCTTAACTCTAAAAACAGTTCATATTTCTATCTAGATTGTGTTGTGTTTTAATGAGTGTGCTGATTCTTTTTACATTTTTTAAGGATGCCTTCAGTATTTTGTTTTGCAGTTTGGCTTGTTGCTGGGAAAGAAAATTCAGTAAGTGAATACAACCCAAGGATTGTCTGACTTTTCTATTAATCATTGTTTCTGTCTAGCAATAGTGCGGGACATGTTACCTGTAGAACAGCCAAACTAGCTCTCTGCTACAATATCCGTGCTGTTTACAACCACCCAGTCACATCCTTGATTTACCAATTCAGTCCTCAAAGCTTGCTGAAATTAAACTCTTTGGCATTTTCAGGCTTAATAAGGCAGAGAATAGCATTATCGCTCTGAAGGTGATACCAATTAGCGTACAATGATGCCCACCTAAACACACACAAACCCAGTAACACATTATTTCCATCCTTTCCCTGTCACACCACATCTCACCATCCAACGTTCTTCCACCTCCTCTCCCTCTATCCAGCAAACCCAGCAAATGTTTAAATTTCACGACCAACTAAGCAAGATTAATTAAAATGATAATCCACAGGCTGAATTTATTTCACAGATAGGCTGCTGTTGAAATTGCTAAAGTAAAAAATGGAGGGATGACCTACTCGTCTGCATCAGTGAAACAGTCATTAGCTCAGAAGGGAACATGCGGACAATAAAATCCTCATTACATGCAAAACACTCTGCACTATTATATACTTCATTAATGTAATGTATGGTAATGAGAGATATAAGCTGTATTTGATTTACATCAGCTGTAAATGTTAAATAATGAGCATTTCCGTTAAATACAGATGTCTGGCTCATCATAAGCTAATCAAATATGACCGAGAGTCAATTTTCCTTAAAGGAAGCATTTATATTCTTCATTGCTGTGTTTTGAGGCAGATTATGTCACACTTTTACGTATTTATAGAAATTTGCAAGTACATTGAAGTTTGTAATAGATGGGAGACAGCCATTTTTCTATGTTCAGTATTTCTTAAGTAATTTTACCAGTAAACATGGTTTGGTTTTGTTGAAAATGGTCAAAATATTCCTTGATAGTTGATCATTACCAAATGGTTAAGCAAAAAAATAAATTTGCCTGAAAATTGTGGATACGGTAATCTTTTCCTGGCATTTGCGTTAATGGGAATTTTCCATCTAGGAAACAAAAATATGTGGAGGTGATTTAAATAAATTAGAGCTACTGAATTCACTGCAGTCAGCATTCTTCCTTTAGCTGCTCAGCATGTTAGATCTTTGCTTTTTTATGTCAGTTTGTCCTGTTCTTGTGGACACTAGGTTTTTAAATGGCTCTTTTAATTTTCATAGACATGTCTTAAATTCTGTTGGAACATAATCATTCAAATTTTCACCAGCATCTCCCCCAAGAGAAATGTTGCATGACTGAGTTTGCATACCTGTTTAATAACAGCTGTTATTAAATGGAAACCTTAATACATCACTTACCTGATGCCTATACAAATCCAATGAAAATAAATACTTTAAAAAAGTTAAATATTTTAGATAGTTGTTTTTTTAATGCAATGCCATACAAATGCAAATGCTTATCGTCATTGTCAGAATTTCAATGGCTAACTGATGCTTCAGTCTTCAAAAGATCTATTTAACAGCTGATTCAATGCAAACAAAAGAACAAAAATGTGGATAAATGAAGTCTACCAGTTCTCAGTGTGAACTTCATTTATCAAAATAGACCCAATAAACAGCTTTCTTTTAAAAAAAGGGGCATCTGCCTACTTTCCATACCATTGTGTCCAGTTCAGGGTCTGAAATCTACCCCGGCTGGGCAAGAGGCAGTGCCAACAAAGAGAGACAAACAACTAAGCACTCTCACACTCACTCCTCGGGTCAATTTTACCATCTAACTGTGAGCAAGTTGAGACTGTAACAAATCAGCATTGCTTTAGGATATCACTGGCAAAAATGGACACTTCCTTCCGTCTGAACCATTCCGAATTGACTGTCCACATGCAGACCTGTGCGTCTCGGTGTTGCTATATATTTCTTTTTCAAAATATTGTTCAGAATTCACCTTTAGTTTCTTAAACTCTTTTCAAAAACAGCAGCTGATTCGTGAGGATTGCTGCAACAAATCCTGTTTTCCTCTGCTGCTGTTTCTCCTGAACTGAGTCGAATCAAAACATTGGGTAGATTTGCTATTCCATAGATGTCAAATAATCCTCTTATAAAGTAACTGTACACCCAAACTTGGGAATGTCTCTCATCACTCACTCTCCGACAACAAACACAAACAGCATGCTGTGTGTTGGATGAACTGTGAGCCACAAAATGGGTGACACGTAAATGAGACATGGACAAAAATAGTCCTTAATTAGCTTCAGTTACTGCAATATGTGAATGGGTTTGTTCTTGTTTGTGTATTGTGCATGTGCATATATGTGCTTAGTGTGCATTACTGTGCATATTTGCATGTGCAAAGCCCTGCACATGCTCTGCTTTGCTCCACATTGCCATGCATCATTTATCTACCATTAGCAGAATTGATGGCTGTAGGTTTGTGCCAGGGAGAGAAGATGGCAGTTTTCCAACATAGTGGTAAACAACGCTGTGAGCAACTCAAAAGTTGCTCAGAGTGGGGGCTGCTGGAAAGATGGTTGTGAATGATGAGGATGTAAATGAGTATTAGAGTGAAAAGAAAAAAAAAAACAAAGAGAATTGAGATGCAGATAGGGCATGTGAGTAAGAGAAACAATTGATTTGCAAGAGAGAATTAACTGGCAATGCTCGTGTTTTATTTCCTTGATGATGAAATAGGGGTTTTCTAAATACTCGGAAAGATATCAAAAAGATAAAACTGAACAAAAAAAAAACACTGCTTCCATATGGCCTATGCCTACTCCTATAGTGAACAGTGACTCCTGTGATCCTATTTTGCAGATAGAAACACTGGAACACTGCACTGGAACCTTTTTTTTTTTTTGTAATTTGGTAATATTTGACAAAATTTAATCTATTCAATAGAACATACCTCTTTGGTTCTATCCATGAGTGCTAGTAAAGATCTGTAAAGAATTCATTAACATTTGCTGCCTAGAAGGGGTCTTCTTGCATGCTTGCTCTCTCGAGTCGCCCAAATAATTTCCACTCCGACGCAGCTTTTCAGGGGCAGCATCCCAGCACCTTGTGCTTAGCACCACTGACAGGTAGTAGCGTTAAAGCAATCAGGAATTAGCCTGACCTTTCTACAGCACTGACACAGCACTGTGGTGGCCAGGCTGTGTGGAACAGGTTGTTCTTTATAAACCAATTAAGTCATAAACTTTCATATTCAACATTTCTCATCTGGAGAGTCACTGCGGTCGATATAAGGTGTCAGTGATCTACCCTTATAAGCTTACTGTAGAAGTGTATGTAATTCTCTACAAGTGTAGCCTTGGTAAGAAAAGAGTTACAGGCATTGAACGTCAGAATGGAGAACATAATATGTGTTATGTACGTTTTTGTTAAAGGAAAAACAACTTATCAACTGAAGTAAGCAATACTGTCACAGTAAAGCTCTTTCGTACATACAGTAGCAATGGCTTTAAAAAATGCATCAGTTTCATGTTTACTTATCTATTTAGTCATTTTCCATTTGCATCTTTCTATGAGCTTTCCAGTTAATGTTTGTTAAAAATGTAGTTCATAGGACCACCTTTATCAGTTCATAGGGCCACCTTTATCAGAAATAACTTAAAATGAACTTTTTACAGGATGTAATCAGCATCTCACAACTTATAAAGGAATTTTTTCACTCATGGTTATTATTTTTTATATATATAAAGTTCTTTTAGTTCAGGTTTTTGATTTTCTGTTTCTGTGGAGGTCTCTCAAGGTGCTTTGAAACAGGTTGAGGTCTGGACTTTAGATAGATACTTTTTTTTATTTGAAACTTATGTGACAGTGTGTGGGTCCTGTCACTGTGTACCTTCGACTGATCGTGCACCCTGGCTACTTGGCCACGGGGCTATCCCTTTGGCTGACTGGCAAGCGTTTATGACTTTCACCCGGGAGGTTGTGGGATCGATCCCCGCCCAGGCCCTCTGGTCATCCTGCCACATTCTGGCGTTGTCTGTAAGGGTCCATGGATTCTGAACCTGCGGCGTGTGCGTATCACGAGGACGTGCTTGTGAAAAGAGGGGGAGAGATGTGACAGTGTGTGGGTCCTGTGACTGTGTACCTCCGACTGATTGTGCACCCGTGCTACTTGGCCTTAGGGATATCCCTTTGACTGACTGGCAAGCGCGCATAACTTTTACCCGGGAGGTTGTGGGATCGATCCCCGCCCGGGCCCTCTGGTCGTCCTGCCACACTTATATTAATCAAAAATAAATAGTTCCTTAAGCCTTTTCAGCCACTCTGTTATAGAATTGCTGCTGTGCTTATGATGACTGACCTGTGAATTTTCATGCCCCAATTTGACAGTCAGCTGTTTAACATATTTAACTTTAGCATACTTTCAAATGCAGAGCAATTCATGTTCAATTCAAAGACTGCAAGGTGCTCAGGTCCTATATCACTACCTAGCAAACACAAATGACCACTCCACTACCAAACCACACTTCTTCTGTCTCTTTCTGATTTAATATCATGAACTTTAACATCTAACATGCATCTAACATCTAACAAGAATGACCTTACAACTCTTCCCATCAACAACTGTTTTTCAAAGATCATTCTTCACGTTCTTAGCATTGTGTAAAAACATCTAAATGTTGCAGACCAGCAAACCACCAACACTTCAGCCTTTATCGAGGTTCTCACAGTGATGACGATCACCTGGCTGCCACTCTTAATTCCTCTTGATGACTTTTCCAGTCTTCAGGCTAACATGTTGACTATGTTCAACATAATGCATTAAATGACATGATCAGCCTGTGTTTGCCATGTCATCACTAAAGTTCAACGCATATGGTTGACTTTTCTTTCCTTCTGCTGATGAGTGAGTCCAACAGCAACCTACGTCAGCTTTGCAAGGATGGTTACACATTCACTGAAAAATCTTGAATATATTAATGTGCTTATTTTGAAGTTTCTCAACTTGCAGATATATTTGTAAGCAACCGCTTAAGATATTACACAAGGCCTGAATTAGAGACAAATGCAGACTCTGAAAGGGCAGAAACAAAGAAGAGTGAGTGGAACACAGATAATAGTAGCATCTAATTTTATTAATGTGAGTAACACTCATCTGAGTAACACTACTGAACCTTGGCAGATTTTCTCTGCGAGGTGCCCCTTAGGGACAAGTAATTTGACATCCATCTTGCATCCTACCTTTTACCTGAAGCGAAAAATCAGGTCAACGCTGGCTTTTACTTTATCTCTTGCTCTGTCACTTTTCAGCCTCGGGACCCTCCTCCAGGAATGTGCATAATGAATATTATTGTGCAATCCAAAGGAGTGAGAAGCCCAGAGTTATATGGCTAGAAAGTTATGCAATGTTTCTTTAAAGGGGCCCTGTGAAAGTGTAAATGTTAAAAATGACAGCTTTTCCCCCGAATACATGCTCCAATAATGCTGTGATGTGTAGAATGAGCCCTGACCTAATTACTGTGTCTGCCTCCATAAGCCTGCACAGCCACTACAAACGATAGCAGTTCGGTCTGAAGAGTCAGATTTCCCACAGATTTCCGTGGCATAATGAATGTCCCTGTGCATTCAGCAGCTTTCTGTTTCTCCAGAAGCTTTTTAACTTTTGAGGATGGAGTCTATGGCGATCAAGAAGAGGCCAGTATGGAGCACAGCCCAAACTCCACCACAGACACCAAACAAACAAAATAAAAGAGTTTTATCGAGCACAATAAAGATTCAAAAAAAGAGTCTGACCAGTGCAGAGGAACAACCAAAGTAAACACCGGGTGACTTACAGTACATGAAGGATGCTCAGAGCTGCTCTGGATATGAGAATAGACGCACAGTTGGCTTCCTTTTTACTTGATAGGTAGACAACTATAAATATAGGGGAAAAATCATATGAACTGCAAAGTAGAAGCTAAAGGTACTGTGTAGTATTCAGCACATTATCTGAGCCGATTGTTTCTACTTCTGTGAATAGTGTTCATTAAGTCAACAATGGAGTGCATTGTTTTGCTACTTTTAGGGGATTTTGTGAGAGAGAAACAAGTGTTAGTACATCTTTTAGCCTGTTTGGTGTAGCAAATTAGCTGTAGTTGAAATGCAAGTGAGCTCTCTCTCTTGTTTACCTGCTAGTGCTAACAGGTTAAAGTATTGTAGTAGAAGGAGTACTGTAAGTGCAAGTACTGTAAAAGTAAAAAATAGTAGTCCACATGAAGAAGGTAAAGGTTGCAAAGGTCTTCCATTACTGACTGCAGAGTAATATGCAGGAGATTATGTTGGAGTGTGATGATTAAATGATGTAAGTGATATATTGTCAGTGAAAGTGTTGCCTACAAAAAGTAAACACACTCAGGTTTGTCGTTCTCCAGTGAATTCTGCACTAACTTAGCATGGCCTAATAAAATATACAATGTAATATTGTTCTCAGGAATGTATTACTATTATTGCAATAGGCCTGCATTCATTGGACATAATCAATTTTTGTCTCTCAGAAATTCTTTCATCTACTTTTACACTTCTCCATTACTCAAAAGATCGCTTTGCTAAGCTGTTCGCTTAATGTTCTCAATAGCTTTTCAATATGTAGTTAGTCTACAACTTATAAATGTGGACCATTTCTCACCTTGGTTATCTAAATTCCTACAACGATATAAACCGTGGTAATGGCTGCAAATACTTGCGTTTTCTCATTCCTGCATGTATGAGAGTCTTACATAGAGTCCTTTTAAAGCATAGAAAACACAATTCAGTGTAAAACTAAATTAATTGTACAGTAGAAAACAGTGAAAATTACTGACATCTTACTGGTCAGTAATATGACCAGATGTTTTCCATTATGCATGTTCCCTTTTCGTACATACATAGATTGTAAACAAATTACATGAGAAGGTTATGAATCTGTTATATGCTTTGCCTAATGAGACTGAACTCAGAATTTTGTCTGAACAAAATGAAAGAACATAAGTGTTTATTAGAGATCTAGCATACAGTATGTAATGGCCGCCTGAAAGGTTTTATTATTATGTAGCTGTAATCCCTGATTATTCCATCTGAAAATGTTAAAATGGAAGCTTAAAAAAAACTAAACATTTTACTATCTACAAATAAATAAATAGAAATTGCAAACATTATCTGCCTTTGGATCCAAACTGAGCCATTACTTCCTTTAGTTCCTAACTTGCATTAGAGCAAGGGAGACGGATGCCACTTCCACCCTAATGGATAATGGACCCACAAAAGTGTTGGATGAAAAGTAATTGGCTAACTGCTATTGCACTGAAAATCAAAGGCACACACACACACAAATATGCACATGCATGCTGGTGTTCTGCCAGCCAAATGAGTCTTTTAAAAGCCTTGTAAGGCCTTTTGATAATCATGACACATGCTAGTGTGTGCATTTGTTTAGTGAGCTCTTAGGACATACAGAGCGTAGGTGTAAGCCACAGGGTCAAGCAGGAAGGGCTGTAGAGGCAGGCATAATTGATCCAGCAATAATTAAAGCCATTTTAATTACTTTAATTGGTACCATTAACACATTTAGTGTAAGACTGCTGACACAAAAAGGCAAACGAACAGACATGCTGTGCACAGAAATGGGTACCTACACAGACTATTATTTCTAATGTGGAGCATAGTAATAACTGCTGAACTCCAGCTGGATGGCACTAATCACTGTACGACAAGCTCTCTGACAATCCCATTGCTATAACTATATGCTGTCATCAGATATAATAACAAATGCGTACGGACAGAGAATTGCACTTCAATTGATTTATGTTGTTAATTACAAAAAAAGCATGTGTCATAATTTCTAAATAATCTCTTTCTTGCCTGCAGGAAACGTCGCTGCATGCTTTTATCTCTAGCAGAATATATTATTGTAATTCCATGCTCCCTGGGCTTCTCAATAAGACAATTTCCCTTCAGAATTCAGCTGCACATGAGCTGACGAGGATTAAACGGCTGTAATTCGTTTTAAAATCATTCTATTGGCCCCCTGCACTTTTTAGAATTGATTTTCAGATTCTTTCAATAGTTTAAAAGTATTTAAATAGTCTCAGGCCTTCTTAATGATCAAACCGGCTTATAAATGATGATATGTACCGGACCCTGATGTCCTCTAGTACAAGCCTTTTACTTGTGCCTTAAAGAGGCTCCATGCAAGTCTCTGTGCAACATTATCATAGTCATAAAGCAGCTTGGAAGTAATTATTTAGCTTGACTGGCCTGTTCTGATGAAAAAGCGGACATTTCCTACTCTATCGGGTCTCCACCTACCGGAAACGGCGCTTGCAGTTTAGCACATTGACGCTCGCGTTTGTTTTGGTTTGGAAGTCTCGCGATACACGAGACTACCGCTATAAGCCCGGTCGTAAATCCGTTTGGACAAATATCCATGTTTACTCTGCGATTCGGATTTTGCTTTTATACTGCTTTGATAATTATTTATACTAAATGCCTTTGAAGCCATGTGACTAGTCGTAGCCTGTTCAAGACAACCTTAAGTTGCCTCTGTTTACAACAATCTTCTTCGTCTGTCGCCTATTTTCTCGCTCTGGAGCTCCCCCTACAGCTTTGGAGTGCGCACTGCATGGTAACATAACCAGAGCTGCATTGATCCGCTTTAAGTCACGACCAAAACTTTTAAGGCTTTTGAGACTTAAAGAATAAGTTGTTGTTTTTATTTTTGTTATTCCAGACTGTTTTTTATAGACTCACTCATACAACTTTTGTGGAGCTCTGAGCTGTTATAAAATGTAGGTGAAATGAGTGAGTTTCACAGCAGATACTTTGTAATCTTAAGGGCTTTGACTTTTGGCCCTGTAGGCTTCGATGACATGAGAGAATGCGCCGTCGGATGGATCTAAACACGAAACAGGAAAACGACTCTGAGCTCAACAAAAAATGTATGGGTGAGTCTATGACCGTAATAATAAGGCCCAGAAAAAAAAAAAACAACAAAAAAACGAACTTATCCTTTAATTTCATCACTGTGGCCTTTGCCTGGAACAGTCTGCTGGAGCACCTTAGGGCTACAGGGGGCTTCCTGTGCTGGCAGCATCTGCGGTCATGGGTGGGGTGTTTACCAGTATGAACAGATCCTCAAGATATTGTTTCCCCACAGCATCTGAACATTGTGTGTGTGTGTGAGAGTGTGAGAGAGAGAGAGAGAGAGAGAGAGAGAGAGAGAGAGAGAGAGAGAGAGAGAGAGAGAGAGAGAGAGAGAGAGAGAGAAAGAGAGAGAGAGGATCGGTTGTGTGCTTAAGTTCTCATGTCATATTGTACTGTTATGTTCAATATGCAGTTACTGTTGTTTTTATTATACAAATCACTTTGTGCTGCTCCTGGTACGAGACAAGGTAAACTAAACCAAAATGAGGATGATTGATTTTCTTTTCCTTCTTTTAATGTGCAGATGTTATATATCACTGTGAATGGTTTATAGATGAGATTTCATTATCGGTTTTCATCCATATTATTCCTGGTTTTTGAGACATAAGTTGCACTGCAAAATAATATAATTCTCCAAAACAAAAAACAAAAAAGCTTAAAATGTAGCCTTAACAGAACAGCAAATGTTCTGGCTGCAGTTGATGGAGACCAACACACCTTCTTAGATATACAAACAAAAGATAATGGTAATGATTCACTATTAAGTCCCTTCGAAATACTATATGTGTATGTTTATCTTGATTATGATTTAACAATTTCCTAAGGCTTATGTGCTCTACGGACATTAGTTTGACAACTAAAAAAAAAGAAAACTGAAGCTTTTGCAGCTGGATGAGTAACCTGACGAGTTGGCAGGTGAGGCAAACAGGAGCAAGCTGGAAATGTGGAGCAGCAGGTCGGCAGGGGAGATAACGCAGGAGTTAGAGCACAGACCTGGCAGAGATGGGTGATCAGACCAGAGCTGAAGCACTTAGGAGGTGATGAGATGATGATTGCCAGCTGTGTCTGATCCTGCACCCATGGAAATAATACAAAACACACCTGCCAGGATCTGAAGAGCCGTGACTGCTAATGTGACTGAAAACCCAGCTTAAATATCATGGAAAGGCATGCACTTACTGTGTGGATGAATTCATTTATGTATTATTTCTAACGGGATGATTAATCAGAAATCACATCTGACTTTAAAGGTAAGGCAGGGTTGATATTGTAGAGCATTTGTACATAAAAGTAATTCAATGTGTTTTACATAATAGGATATTTAGAGAAATACAAATATATAAATAATTAGTCATTTTAAGCCATAAATGAATTAAGGTTAGTAAAACATTGTATTCTTTAGCCAAATGACTTCTGCTCTTCTTTCCTTGCATTTCTGCTGTTTTCACACATGAAGACCAGAGATTTTCAAGAGGAAGTTTAGTCCAGTTTTTTTCTGCAGTGTCTTTTCTATTCTGATGTATGTCCATCACAGCTGCATGGGTTTCTGCTGGAGATGTGCACTCCTGGCTGGATATGTAAAGAAGGAGGAGAAATTGCCTTCTGGATCACAGAAAGCAGCATGTGATGCTGAAATAATGTTTTGAAAGAAATATTAGTTTGACTGAATGGCAAGAGATGCTCCGTATTGTGTTGATATGAATATTTCATGCATCTGTAGCATACAAACACCATTTGCAGAAAATTTGGATAGATTTTGAAAGATAAAAAAAAAAAGGAAATTAGTTAAAACATTATTTAAAAACACATGAACCAGATAGTTTAATTTTTCAAGTAGATTTTTTTCAAAGAAAAAACTCTGTGTATTTTGAATTCAACAAAATATTAGCAGAAGCAGATAAGTAGAAGATCTTATATAATCTGAAAGATTTGTAGAAAATCACTAAACTTTGTGTTGTTCCCAAATTTTCCTTGTGTATGTTAAGAAAAATGTAAAGCAAGGCAATATTTTCCAAAACTTTAATTTTTGTGTTTTGTGGACAAAGGTGTTCACCTGGGAGGGTTCCATTTACAAAACGTATTTTAGAGCTATATGCCAACATAGTTGGCCCATAGTTACTGAAGCAGGCTGACACCAGGGCATATGTTTCTCTGACCTGTCTCTACTGAAAATACATGCACCATGAACAATCAAATAAATACAGGTTTTGTGCAAGAATCAGTGATGGGAATAACGACGTTAGAAGTAGCGCTGTTAGTTAACGGCACTACTTTTTCAGTAACGAGGTAATCTAACTAATTACTCTGCTAATCGTTACAACGCCGTTACCGACGTTTACTGACATCGCGTTACGATTAGATTCTTTGTTGTTTTGCGCAAACCGACCTTTCACGTTTGTCAGGACTATACTGCGCTGTTGCTGGTGAGGAGGCGGAGGGATACGTGTGAAACTGGAGAATAGAAGAGGTCGTTTTCTGCTGTGAGCGGTGGTGCTTGATGAGAATAAATCAGCATCTCATGTTGGAGCCAGAAGTTGTCTGCAGGAGACGCAGCAGCGTTTCATAATGATTCTGCTCATTTAAGCTTTTTTTTTTTTAAGCACTAGCAGGTAAACATAATGATACTGATAATGTGTAAAGAAGGGATCATAAAAAGTCCGGAACCCGGTCTGGATCCGTACTCCGAGACACATCAGTCCTGACCCAGCCCAAAATCTGTTCTTACAAAGTGCTATTGTCATAAGTGGGCGAGTTTTTTTTAAATAAATATTCCATAGATAAGTAAATTAATGGTTTAAAATGTGAAATAGTGTCCCTGGATATTAGTCATAGCGATCTAGTGATAAAAACTTGTTACTTCATCAGTTTGTGCTGTCTCATCTACAGCGCTGTCACAGCGGTGTGACAGCCACCTGCCTGCAGCAGGACATGAACAGAGGCTGATAGAATGACAGGAACAAGCAGCCTATCGGTACACAGGGTTTGTGATCTTACAGCCAATCATAAGCAGAGCGGGGTGGGCATTTGTTACAACTCCGTAGTCTTCTGATATGACAGTTCGGGTGAGAAAGAGTCTCCCATAGCGGCTCTGTGGCGATTTAGACCTGTTAATTGTTCGTAAATATTGATGCGTTTACTTTTTTAAATACTGTAAGTAAGCAGGTAAAACTACAGACAACAACTATCTAATAAAATTGCTAAAATATCAGGTTCAGCCGTTTAGTTTTTAATACCTAATTAGCATGATAACGTGACTGGCGGTCAAAAGACCGCTGGCTGCGCTTCCAGTACCTACCGTGGTTTTCCCAATGGTTATGATGATTGGCGGAAAAAAAAATGTCAGGGGAGATGTGGGTAAGTCAGTGTGTGCAGCCGAACACACACAGCGCACACACAGCGCACACACAGCGCGTGCACATGAGGAGGTGGAGAGGGGGAGACAATGTTGCAACATGAATCAGCCTAAGATTAGGCTTTTGCTAAGATATTTTTTCTACAAAATTCCATTTTTATCAGATGTTACCTTTTTTATTTGGGTTATATTAGTTACGTTAACCCCCTGGACATTTTTGTCCACTTACACAAATTCAAAGCACCCTCACGGATAATCACCCGGCTCACTGGAGCTGATTTTTGGTGAAAAAGTGTCATCCTGTCTGAAGATTCAAAACCCAGACTTTCAGAGTGAAAATCCATTATTTGACCCAGTAATGCATTTTAAACCAATCCTTGACCCTTTGTGGACATTTTTGTCCATTGTCTAGAAAGTGTCCAAAAAAGGTCACAGGGAGCTGGTTTTTGGCAAGCAGGTGTAATTTGGGTTTAAATTTGAGGATTCAAAGTTTCAGCATTAACATCCATTATTTGACCCTGGAAATGCATTTTTGTCCTATCCATGACACTTTGATTTGTGTCTATTTTCTACAAAGTGTCCAATAAAAGGTCACAGGGAGGTGATTTTTGTCAAGTGGGGGTAATTTGGGGTTATATTTCATGTTTCCGAGTTTCGGCATGAACATCCATTATTTGACCCTGTAAATGCATTTTTATCCCATCCATGACCCTTTCTGGACAAAAATGTCCGCCTGCCTTTTAGCCTTTTGTTACTGTAGATATGTGTACATATTATTCTC
>JBBBVT010000020.1:17286979-17298493 GCA_037177035.1 Craterocephalus eyresii | reverse complement strand
GGTGTAAAATATGCATGATAAATAAATATTTATTAGCAAAATATACATACAATCAGAATAGCTCATAAATATGGATATGTCAATATGACTATGTAAATCGGTTGTGCAAGATGATACAAATATTGTATGATTATATGATATATAATATCAAAGCAACAGTAATTAAACGTATGTTGCAGTATTAGTACAGTGCAAATGGTTTATTTAGTCCAGTTGTGTATCATGACACTGGCAGAGGTAGATGAGTTAACATGTTTCCTTTCATGAAATGGTGTTCCCCTAAAGTATGCTGAATTCACTTAAAATATTTTTTTCTATACCTCTCATTTTGCTATTTTGTTGTCACATCAATAAAAACATTAAGAATTGTTAACAACAATTACAACAACTATCAAAGCATTGATTTAAAAAGTAACCCATTAAAGAGTTTTTCTTAAAGGATTTGGTCATAGCAGCATGGCAACCAAATATGGCAATCTGCTGACCAATCACAGAAAGCATGCTTTATCCACACATTCACAGGTTGCAGTAATTAAGTTCATGCTCTTTCCAAAGACTCAGAGACATCTAGTCTAAGATCAGTAGGGACAAAATAGGATTTTTATGTAAAACATTTCTTCTCCAATGTACTCAGAAATTCAAATGAAGTACGTAATTCGCAACAAACTGGTCTCAAACACATGGATTGAGTGGGAAAAAAATGCCTCATGTCACTTGCTTATCTTTCAAAAAGGAGTCACAGAATAGCAAATGTCTGCATTCTGTGTGTGTGTGCGTGTGTGTTTACTTTGTAGATGATAGCTACGCCATAAAATTCTTTGGCTTTTGAAGATTAAAATCTTCAAGCAAATCACCTTGGTGTTGTTTTTGCGCTGCAAACAAGAGTTGGCCAAGAATCAAAGATTTTTCTCCTCTCCAGTATCAAAAACTGAACACAATGGTAGTGGTGTTAAATTTAAAGCTACAGTACACACATTGACAGGAGTGACAAGAATGAGACAGGTAATTTGGGAACGTGTGTATAAGGAAATGTCTATAGCAATTCTGACAAACGGGGTCAGTGACTGACATTTTTAACACATAATCAACTTTGGAAGATAGTTGTTATTCAGAGACCTATGGCTACATGCATAAATGTCCCAATTCATTCCAGGCCATCTATACTGCTTACCCAATATTTGTGGATGAAAAAATAAAAACAAAATGTCAAATAATATTTAAAATTTATGCTGATTCCTAAAGTTAGAAACTTTCTCCTGGCTTTCCCCCTGGAGTTTGGCTAAGTGTAAGCTTTAATTAAATAGAAACCAATTAAATATGTTTTATTTTATGGTAACAAAATGTGTTGAATGAAAAAAAAAAGAATTAAAAAACACCAAAAAGCCAGTTACTGCATTATTGTTATGGGTAAAGGACATTCATTAAGACTTTGCTTTGTCAGCAATGATTGCGTAAAATAACCCACAGAGTAGGATCAGAGATGAACGAGCATGATTTGTTGACTATTGTCTTAACACCTCCCAAGAAGCATTAAATGAGCCTTTTACATCCCTTATATGCCAGAAAAATCACAGCAATCTAAATCACTGTCTTTTTAAAGTGTCATTACTCAGGCCTTTCACAGTCATTACACACAACCATAGCTGCAACTATTTGTAGCACCCCGCTAATATGAGTATATTATAGAAATTAATGATGAGGAAAAATCCAGAAATCAGTCACTCATAAGGATCCAATTAAGTCTTTTGATCAGCAAACAATGTGGCTGATTCCTGAAGTTACCGGCAAATCAGAACTTCCACAAGCCACTTTTATTTCAGGGAAAATGAGACAGATTATAAGTGCAACACAATTAGACAGGTTTTTCTTATTAGTTTCTTCATGAAAATACTAAAAAATATATAACATTGTCTTTTTTTTTCTTTTCTATCAAGCAACAAAGTAACTCTTTAACTAGTTACTAACCCGCCTATTTACACCAGCCACCAAATTTTTGTTTTCCCTTCTACACTTCTTCATTTCAATTTCACTCCCCATTTCGCTGCAGTTTGTTCCATCAGAAGCTTGTGAAAAACACTCCACATGCTAGGTAGGCATGCAGCTTATGGATGTATGATACTTTATGGAATAGTATTTATGTGAAATGCAGAGATCAGCTTCATTCATCGCAGTCACTCTGTGAACATGGCCTTTAACACTGCACTGTCTTAAGAACATTTCCCCCCTTTACTCTATTACATAAGTGTATGATTCATGTCTTCCAAGCTTGTGATTGGTTGTTTGGAGCGCACATCAATTAACCCCAACCCGCTGAGAAGCAGCAGCTGAAGATAGACAGGAATTGACTTCTCATTCACTTCACAATTTCATGCCCTGCCAAAGGGAAGAGCAAGTTTTATTTGTACCTGCCATATTAAATTTTAACCCACATGGGCAGGTGTTCTTTTGGAGCCCTGCTAGCCATCACCCTGGTGAATTTGTTTTGTTGTATGTTCAATTGTTTCTTTTAAAGTCGCACTACTGAACTCTGAATTTTTGCAAGTTAGTGCTCCCAAATGAAGGCTAAATTGGCATCAGTCTTGCATTGTGTTTCTTCTATAACCTCTGTGCAGAGAGTAAAAACCCGTCCAATGTGTTGTTCTGGGTAATTTGATCTCTTTCTCACTGTAATAATGTCATGTTGCATTTTATTACTGAATCAGCCCTGGTGCACATCCTTAATGGTCAGTGTGTTGAGATCCAGTGGCTGGCATGTGTCAGGTGCCCTAATGTAAAACACAACTGTCACATGATGCCGTGGGCTGGGAAGAAAAGTTCTGAGTGTGATTTCTCAGCTTCAGGACGCTGCTGGGCAATGACAGTTCAAGGAAGTTGCATAACAAATGTCAGCGCGACCTGAAAACAAGTCAGAAACAGAGGTTTAATGGACAGAAAGGTATGTGGTGCTGCTTTCATGTTTTGGCTTTAATATGGCTCACACTTGAATTTACATGTTGTTCATCAGTGCCCGATGTGTAAGGGGGCAGCATGGGATGCCTGTAGTATAGAAGATCTTTCCACACACACAAAAAGCAACCATTCTAAAATGCAGCAACCAAAGCACAAAGACAAACTTAGCTGAAAGATTTGACTGAGCATTGCTATGAAAACAAAACAGAATTCAAGCTCCAAGCAATTATATGAGAATATAACAAAACATGAGAACAGCACTGTCCCATTTAGTGCCTCTAATTTGCGGGATTCCTATGATAGCAGAGACTCTGACTGCAGACACGTACATCTTTTCAGCAAAGAGTAGCAAAATAAAATGGAAGAAAGAAAAAGACCACACTTGTGAAGCATGTCTTACTTTGGCCTTTATGGTCTATTGTGTTCTCTTATAACGCTGCCTTTCTTCACTGAGGTCCTGGTAGTTCCCATGAATATGCATGGGATTTTATAAGGAAGTATTCACTCTTCCTATAATAGACTAACTCCAGATCCACTTCTTTCTGGATCATTGTGGTGTTTCTAATGGTGAATTTGGGGGCCATCCCTCCATTCTCCTTATTCTGATGCTTGATAGAAGCATTGCTAAGAAAAAATGTCCGATGGGTTCTTGAGATATGTGTAAAACCTCTATTTAAACATCTAAAAAACTGCTCAGGTTCACATTTTTCAGCTTCTACTTTTACACAGCTCGTTCGGATATTACCCAATGTCACGGATCATAAATCTCCGGTGCCAATCTGCTCCAGTGTACCGCAATGAGATTTTTTCTTTCTAACCCAAACATTAACTTTATTGTTTCGTTAATTATTTAGTGAAAATAGTCCTCGCTGAGCAAAAATATGCCTTCATGATATCGAAAATGAAAGTGACTAAGTAACTTTGCTGAAAAAGTTGTTTAAATCTATTGATGATAATAAATTCCAATAGAGTATATCTCAGTTAACATGTTCATTAACGTCATTGTTGGGTTGGCTTGAATGCTCAAGAAATAAATGACCAACAAGTGATGGTTCATACAATGATGTGATATAGAAGAGGAAGCAAGTAAGGCATATTATCTAGGATATAGTAACAAGCTGAAGTTGAAATTGGAAAAGCAGTCCACTTACAGTACATTTGGTTGCTGGACCTCAGAGGTACATACTGTATAACTATCAAAAAATTTAGTAGCACCTTCTTTCACAACGCTTGGAAGTTGTAAAATGTTTCACAGCCCACACACATTCCATGAATTTCCACATGGTCCTCACAAAGCTTTAAAAAGTCACATTGCATGCTCTTTCTTTCACGCTTAGGGACACGCTGTTTCTAGAGCAGATGACAATCGAGGAGCAGCCCCACTGGCAGGATGCCGAGATAATCAGTGAATACTGGAAAGGGAGCTAATTAACAGCCACTGCAAGCTGATAGTTTGAGCAGATTAGCAGTTTTTTGGAGGGTTAAGAGGACAAAGATATGCCTGTCAGGATCTATCCATTTGCGTAATAAGGTTTGTGTGTTCCTGCATGTCTCAATACAGACATGTTGACTGGAAATACTGCAAAAAGCAGTTAATTGTTTTCCTTGCCATATAGAGTTATGCCTATTTGTTTTCAGGCTTTACTGATCTGCTTTAAAATGCTGAATATTTAGATATTTGAAGGAGAATTGACCCTGAATATGAATAAAAAAATATAAGTCCATTTTCTGCCCTTTCAGTTTTACTGTAAGTGGCGCCTTTGTTGACCGATAGAAAATGTATTAGCTGTGCTTCATTCATGACTGCATTTACTAAAGTATATTTAATGAATGTTTAAATGTATGTAATATTTGTGGGCAATTTTTGAAAAAAAAGAGGGAGACTCAAAGAAAATTAAAGAAATGAAAAAGATTTGACAGAATAAGACAAATTTCAATAATTTTCTTTCCCACAGTGCTGTGAAGAGTGAGAAAGCGAATGGATGTCAAACTGATTAAAATAGAGCGAGATAAATGTTCACAAACATCCCTGCAGAGGGACAAGGGAAACAAGAAACAAGAGTGAAAATGACAGGACTGAACAGAGGACACAGCAACACAATAAGACAGTGCCGGACCACTATAGACCCAAAGACAGACACAGCAATGACACCCAGGGCTTTTTTCTTTCTTTTTCTTTTTTCAAACACTTGACACTGAAAGAGGAAATACTGTTGTGTATCATCAAAGGCACCAAAATGTAACACTTCCCTGCTTGTGAAACAAATCTTTATAATTACAAATGGGACAGTAATTAGTTTACTGTTAATGTTGGCATCTGCTGTGTCTTAACATCAGCAGCTAACTCTCAAGCTAATAAATTCTTAGTGTTATAAAATATGAGAATCTGTAGCCTATGTCTTAATTGAATATGCTAACTAGTAGCTTACTAACTGACAAATTAGCATCAGAAAAGAAGCTAACTTACTCATACACTCAAGCATGTCTTTGGACAAGAAACTCTAAAGCTAATGCATTTCTCTCATGGTAAGAGTATACCAGCCAGTAACTTTTTTAGCTAACAATTCCTAATTTTGTAATATGTAAACCATAGGCCAAACTCACAAGCTAACTAATACCTAGCATTTGTAGCAAGGTTACGACAGAGGTGAACCCAAGAAAAACTTAAAAAGATTTACATTTTTGGTAAGTGCTGAGCAATCTTTTTACACTGTCCCTGAGATCACAAAACAGCAAGGGCCAGATTAACCCAATTAATGCGCATATGGTTACAAATTATAAATAATGTCAACATCTTTAAATGAAAATGAATTACAAATACAGACACAACTGGAATATTTCACCGAGAAGTTGTTTACCATGAGTATCCCAAATCAGTATAAGCACAAACAAGCTGACATGTTGATATTCACCCTACATTAGTTCAGTAATAACAGGCTTGTTTTTTCCCAGTAGCTTTGGAGAACACAAGCACTATTCTAATTGCTTTTTAGTAATGCTATGTCCTTCTACACTCAGGGGCAGCACAGGTGAATATGGAGGAGATTGCATTGCTCTTCCCTGGTATTTACTGGAAGAGACTCCAGCTTCCCTGCAACCCAGTATAGAAAATGAATGAATGAACATAGTAGTAGAGATTTGATGGTCTATTCGATTTTCTTCAATGATAACATGGCATAGTTAGTTCTGGTGATGTCTTACTTGTCCCCATTGCCCCCTACTCCCAGTCCCAAATAATTATTGGTTTGTTTAATTTACCTCCAGCAACTAGCCTCTAAGATCTAGTCTTATCCTTATCTTCCAGCGCATTGCACTCTATAAGAATGTAATCACCATACTGAATGGGAATATCAAAATTAATCTTGCCTCTTTAAAATACATATTTTTCAAAAAGCCAAAGCGGAGTTTGAATTATGCACAGAGATACCTCTCCATCAAATTTTGATTAAAAGTTTCAGTAAAAAAGGAAGTAAAGAAGGAATAAAATCTGGAAATAATTTATCTCTTTTGATTTCAAAAAAACATGTTGAGGATGCTGGAGCATAAACACTGACCATAAATTCTCCAACTCTGATTCAACAAATAGTAATTAACTGCAGTGATTTACAAAGCATCATATAGGATATAAAATGTCAATAGAAACAGAATGCTGTAATTTGCAAATCATATAAACTAATATGTTATTAATTGAAAATAAGCAATATAGAGGCTGAAGAATTTGTGGTAGAGGGTGATATTTATCATAGTGAATTATCCCCTCTTCTTTTAACAATTGTATGTAATCATCTGGGATGTAAGACCCTGTCCCAGTACACCCCCTAGCCCTACTTTTTAGCCCTACCCCTACATTTTGCGCATTCCCGTGAAGGGTAGTGATGTCCCAATACTCCAAACCATGTAAGGGTAGTGGACATAGCAAGGGGTAGGGCGTATAAATCCAGCCCTTCAAAACGAGGGAAATCAGATGCTGACTCGCTGAGGAAGGGCCAGATAAATATCCATTTATGCTTTGTGTTATCTTATATTATTTATAGGATTTATGAGGTATTTTATCGGATAATTAATATTATTTATCCTATATCATTTGTATATATTGTTTATATATGTGTTATTTTAATACAGAATAAAAATTTGATGTTTGGTTTGAACGGTGTATAATGCAACAAGTAACCACAACACTTTCCGTCCACGACGCGAGCCCTGCTAACGTTGCTCTCTAGCAACTCATTTTTCATATTTCCTCCTAATGTAGCCGGTATTTCACATCCATAATAAAGCTGAATAAGACAATATTGCTTCGAGTAACGTTATTTATGTTCGTTCCGAACATTAGCGAACTAGCTAGCCTACCTGTTAGTAAACGCTACCTATGTTTGTTCCGAACGTTAGCGAATTAGCTAGCAGACCCTTACAACTTGAATGAAGCAGTGACCAGCGAGTGATTATAATATCCCGATTCTGCGCGAAATTTAGAGGTAGGGCTAGGGGGTGTATTGGGACAGGGCCATAGGGAAGGTTACGAAGGCCCAACCCCTTGTGGCTTCATTTCTAGGGCTAGTGATAGTGAGTGAGGGGTAGTGATAGCGAGCTAGGGCTAGTGGTTGTGCGTAGGGGGAACATTGGGATTCGGCCTAAGTGGATCTTACTGGGGTTTTATTAAGAGGAATGTTGTCCTGATCTGACAGAATTCCTGCTGCTCAACACCTTTATTGTCTGATTTTTAGTTTGATTTACCAAATGTTTTCTGTAGGTGAAAGGTCTGAACTCGAGGCAGGTTGGTTCTGCACCTGGAAATAAGCAAGGCATTCTATGAAAGAGAGGATGTGTGAATGGAAGCAGATGCTATTCTAAAACCTCTATGTATTACTTTGATGGCATTGGTGTTGCCTTCACAGATGTCAGCTCCCCCAGCCATTAGCACTAATGCAAGCCCACACAGGTTTTTGAACTCTTTGTTGACAACAGACTGGGTGGTTCCATGCCTCTTTAGTCCATAGAATACAGCATTCATCGTTTCCTAAAAGAGAATTTCAAGTTTTTGATTCATCTGACCATAAAACAGCTTTCCACTTTGTGCCAAAGCTCATTTAAAATGATCTGAAGCAGAGTAGACTGTTTCTGAATTTACTCATATATGGCTTTTTCTTTTAGAACTTAAATCTGCTGGTGTACTGTTTTAACAGTTATAAAGTACTTTGGTAGATCTTTTCTCAGAATTGCCCAGTGATTGCTAATTCAAAATCCATCTTACCTCCTACCTGTCTGAGCTCTCTTCAGTCAGTCCCATGTTAACTTTGGTTTGAACTTTGACACTATTCCTTCCTCTCTTTCTATTCTTCATTTCCGCCAGTGTTTTCTTTGCTGAATTAGCCTGGTATGCATTTGAATGGTCAGTGTGTGACTGGGTAAATAAAGTAAAAGCTAGGAAGTGCAGTTGCAGATCCTCGGGAGGATTAAAAAAACACAAAATTTTAAGTTCATAAAGTAACAAAGGTGTTTTGCAATGACCTGGCAACCCCATGGTGCCAGCTCCCACTAATTTTGAACCAGCCAGCACATTCAAACACGTAACAAAAAAAAAATGGTTTATGAACCTGAAAAGTTGGCTCCTAAAGGGCAACCAGCAACCAACCACTACAAAAAAATTTCCCAACTGTGAACTGTAACATCTTCAGAAGGTAAAGGCTGGATTCACCGTAATCCCAGATCCATGTGTAGCTGACATTTTTTTCATGTCAAAAAGTAAAAGTCAATCATGTTGTAGCAAGACCAATGCTGCCTGTCAGGGAGCACACAAGAGCTGTATTGTGTTTAAATGTTACTTTGTTTGTTTTTCCAAATGCCACATCAAATTATCAGTCAGCTTTATAGAGTAAAGAAGAACTACTGATTTGTATCAACGTGGAGATGGACAACCAAGTAGAAGACCTCCCCCAGTCTTCCACAGATAAAGATGATAAGATGACTTTTGAAAAGGAAATTTAGATCAGCTAACTTGACTCACACTAATTCATTAGTTAAGAATAAAATGTGAATGTTGCTGCATTATTTTGCTTAGCGACCAATTTAGATTGCTTGTGTTGACATTCAAGCATCTCATGAAATTCACTGTCTCCTCTGAATATATTGTTTATTTTGAGAGATGCATAGGCAGTAATGGAAGCTGATGATTTAAGCATAAACTTTCAGTACAAAATCTCACATATTTTCCTCCGTGTAGTGAAGTCCGACTTATTTTGCTCAGGTTAAAGTGTTGTGAACACACTCTCAGGACAGATACATATAGAGCTTGAGTTGATACAAGGAAAAGTGTTTTGTGAAGAACAAGTGTGCGGTGAGAAGCAGGTCATGTTTTCCAAATTAAAAAAGAAAAGTCTGCCGCACTGCTTCAATGACATTGAGCTTCCTGAACTACAGTAAATACCTCCCCAGAGATGAATGCGGCGACCACAAGATACTGTAGCGCCCAGTCCACTGCTCTACCAAGAAAGATTTAAAAAAAAACAAAGACATAAAGAGAGGCAAAGAAATGTGCTTGGCATTCCTTTTAACTACTTGGCCACAAAGAGGTGATTAATAAATGATATGAATTTCACACTAGTTACTTCAGGCTGAGTCCCGCTTCATAACACATACCATCGAGAGAGGGCTGTGAAGGCCCACGTTATCACGGAGATAAATCAGATAAATCTCAAAGAGAAAACCAAGCTTACAGGAGAATAAAACCCACCCTGATCTGCAGGAAGACTCAGGCAATTTGTAGAGTGTGGAAGAGCGAGCAATTAAGACTGAATGGAGAATAGGAAACCCAAGTCATTAATTTGGCTTGAAGCGTAAAGCCACCGATCATTAGCAGAGTCTACAATCTGCCAAGGCTGGAAGAAGCAGGTCTAAGAGATCTCAATTATGGAACTGGTTTCAGCTGATATGACTGCACTGACTGTAACGCAATGATTTCACGAAGTGATACAATTAAATTGGCCTGTAGCTGATGCACAATAAAGATTTGAAAGCAGTGAATGAACAATTTCTTCCCAGCTCCAAAGTCTTTGAAATGCACAGTTTTCACCTTTAACATACTCATGAAAAGGGGGAATGGCAGAGATAAAGAATATAATTTGACCATGTCGCCAGTAGTAGAAAGTGCTGCTTTGCTGCTCAGCTCACTCAACCCCCTCTCTGACACAGGCAATCCCACTATATCCCATATATCTTGTATTCCAATGGGAAGCTCCACTCTTGGTTGCAATTAGATGAAGCATGAATGGAGGAATTACTGTAAGTTGAATTATGCATGTCATTTTTTTTCTCACTGGTGACTTGGTGGGATTTAAGGGATGACCTGTGCAAGAGACCTGATCAATGCTTATCCTACCCAGCATTCATTTTTTTCTTGTATATTTTCTGTTCTATTTAAAAAAAGACATCCTGCCAGCCAGTGGAGGTCACATCCAGCCACAATTAGGTGCAGCAGAGTACATAATTCACTGTTCCAGCACAGGGCCCTGTGTTCCACCTTTCGCTTGGATTTTTATTCCAAACTAATACACTTCTATTACGTAGGTGGACGAATATAACTTTTAAAGTGGTATTTCACCGGAAGTGATCATTCCTAAGCAAAATAAAACAGATATGTGCAGTACCACAGTTGCTAGTTGGCAGATCGCTCCTTTGGAACAACTGTGTTTTTGTACATCCATATGGTTGTTTTTTTTCCTTCACAGGAACACTCATAGAAATTCATAAGCTCATAAGTGACAGTTTTATGAGGTCAGTGAATTCACAAATTGAGTTTTTTTTTCTCTATTGGAAAAAAAGTTAAAAAAAAAAAAAAAACAATGTATGTGGGTGTGTATATACACAAACACACATATAAGAAAAGTAACACTGTCTTATGTGCCAGCTCCTTTATACCTGCATTATGAATGCAGAGAGGAAGACTGTAGGAAAGGATACAGCTGTGCATCCTCAAATAAAACTCCTCCGGCAAGCTTCTTGTCTCCATGTGTATTTGAGAAATTATGGTATCAGTTTTCAGGTCACACGCAGGAGTGAAGGACCTACAAAGAGGCATAAACAGAGCAGTGGAAATAGCATGGGGTAGTGTTACAAGGGGAGTGATTTTCATTATGCTGACTCATGTGTCCTAACATCTTCTATCCTTCTGCGACACAGACACAATCCTACACCTATCACAAAACAGCCAGATGCACCTCAATTGAGGTGAGGAAATTGTAAACTTTAAGAGAAGCACAGAGCCAAGAAATCCAGGAAATTGGAGCCAGTTAAAGTAAATGGGACAATAATTGAAATGAAGATGATTTGTCCAAAACGACCAGACACGGATGTGAAACTGTTTCACAATATCTATTAGTTTAAAAAAACATCCTAGACAAGTTTTTTTTAAAATATGTTTGTCAATTCTAGAGTTATACTGTAGATGATGTAATATATAATGTCTTTTTGCTGAGACAAATACATTTTAAAGCTTAAAGGGGAAGTTCGGTATTTTTCAACCTGTGCCTATGTTGTAGCATGCTATACGATCATTTACTTACCCAGACA
>JBBBVT010000020.1:17188137-17199732 GCA_037177035.1 Craterocephalus eyresii | reverse complement strand
AGTCACAAGTCACAAATCTGGCGACTCGAGTCGGACTCGAGTCAAGTCATCGACTCGAGTCCCCCCATCTCTGCTATAAGGATGGTTGAATGTCATTCTTTGCTGTAGCTGATATTCTCCAATTGCATTGAATTAACATTGAAATTGTTTGAAAAACAAAAAAGGCAGTCTCTCTGAATGAAATTAGACGTTTTGTTTGACACAGGTGGAAACTGGAAGATAAGCGTGGTTTATTCACTTTGTCTTGATTAATTTCATGTTAATTTTGAAACCTCACAGAAACACACATACACACTCACTTTCGAATATGCACAAAAACTACCAGAAAATGCTGTATAAATCCATTTATTCATCTATTTTTTTTGCTGGCTTGATAAAATTCAGTATCGAGTTCATGAATTAATTGAACAACAAGCATGTACAAGACTTTGATCCATACATGTTAAGTAATCTGGGATGTACTGTTTATGTGTTTGTGAGGGCTCATTCAGCATTCCTTTGAAATATATATATTTTTCTCCTTTAAACATTGGCAGATCAAAGCATTAAACAGCAGTCATTATTAAAACCTTTCAGTAAATATTCACTTTACTCGTGTTTTAATAAGAAATTATTTCTCTACAAAATCTCCTTATTTTATAAAAATGTCTTTTTTTATATAAAACTATGTTTTCATGTGAATTTTTTTTCACATTTTCTTTTTTTTTTCTTTTTCTTTTTTAAACTCATGAATACTTTGGGTTAGCCTGACCTGGGTATGCAATCAAATGAACATTAACACAAAGTTTAATTGAAACTTTCCAGTAACTAAAGTCTGAATAAAAGCATGAAGTGATTTATTTACTTCTTTTGTAGTTTTCTTTAAGGTACTGGAACTAAATTTACATGTGCTGGATTTTTTCTTAGATGCCTGATCTCTTTTGCGATAACTATATGGTGCATCATTAGGACACAGACTGCCAGGTACACAAGCATAAAACTATTTCCTGCATTGATGCATAAAGCATTGAAAAGGTTTTGCTTATAATTATGGGCCTGCTTTATACTTCTAAAAGCTTTTCACATTGTAATATTCCTCCTGAGTAACTCATACTTGTAGGAACGGAAAAGGGATAAAAATCCAAATAAACCTGAAACCAAGCCTGAAAACTGGCTGTTGTCCTGGAGACCTGCATTTAAGCAACAATAACAAGACATTTTATATGTCAAGGATTAGAGGAATAATGTCTAAGGTACACTTAGTAAAGCTGATCTATGCATTCATCCTGAGTACATTTGATTGACTGCTGTTACTGATCTGAATAAGAGATCGATCAGACAACTGCACCTGATTCAGAACACTGCTGCTTAAGTTCATGTTAACACCAGAAAGGTGGATCATATGAATCCAGTTATGTGGGTTTTGTTCTTAATTTGGTCTTGCTGTCAGTGTTGGTTCCTGCAACTTACACCCCAGGCTCCATTTGTCTATTAACTGTCTAATCTTAATCATTTCCCAATTTCTTCTTATCGTCTTATATTCAGCAGCTTTTGCTTGTTAAAAAATCTGATTTCCCAGAATTTCCCTGTGCCTGGATTTATTCTGGATCCATTTCCAGTGCAAATTTGTTGCCCCAAAATGATGGAAATCACCTGAAAGTCTCTGCTCTGTTTTTGCATTTGGCATTCGCATTTTCAGGATATTGTCATTTTTCAAATATTCAAATAGTTGATAGAATGCAATGTGCTGTCACACATCCATGTTTCCCCTCATCATAGCAAAAAGATTAGCCAGAAAAAGGGCTCATTTTCTTCAAAGTGTGGGATTTGTCATTGTCATTAGTGTCAAAAACCTTTGCCCGTGCACCTATTCTTCAAAGTGACACATGCAAGAAATAAAAGCTTGAGTTTTAGCTTAAAGTCTGCAAGTGGCGGTTTTATCCTAAAGACTAACTTATAAATCCAGATGAGAGTCAGCACTGTTCCATACACGTAAGTGTGTTGTTAACTTGTATGACGCCAGGATAAAACAGCATAATGCTATTTTACACTGGTATTCTTCATGTAAGTGTTGAGTTGAAGATTTCACAAAGCAGCTGCCTCTGCTCCTCTTTCTCTGGCCGCACTGCAAAATCTTTTCTAATACAGCAAAGTTGATATCAGTTAATCACCGTTAATCAGATTTGTATGTGTTAGTAAAACACAGTAAAAACAATCTTTTTCAGAATTATGGATAACACATTAAAGCACAATGCTGAAGAAATTGATACCTGATGTTTTTAGATTCCTCCACAACCTTTTTATCCCGTATTGTAGGAAAGAAAGATCCACTTTGTGCAGAGATTGTTTTTATGGTTTGACCACCTGTGGGTTGTTTGCTTCCAAATATCTATCCAGGCAATGATGGATTACACAGAGAAAAGAAATCAACCGCTGTCCGAGTGCCAATCTGGTGTTCTCCCATATGATTGTGGTTTAGAAACATACAGTGGATCATTAGTGGAACACTTGTTTGATCACAGTTTCCCAAGTTAATAATAGCAGTGTGCATGACTGAGTAATGGGTCTGTGGTATTTGAGCATGTGTGGGATCTCTGCTACGTCAACTATTGTGTGGACCATATCAAGTTGGAGAAGCTGAGATAAAGGACTTTGTTCTTTTGGAAATAGAGGTCATTTTGGTGGGTTATTTTCAATTCTGAAGGTTTTCATATAAAAGCTGAGGGTTTACGTTGTGTTGAAGAGTGGGTTAAATGAAAAAAATGTTTGTTTAAAGGAGCTATATCTGATATTATTTTGTTCTTTCTAAGAAAAACGGTTTCCACACGGTATATCACAGTATGTGGTAAAAGAGGGAAGTCCATAAAAATGAATGACTCATTGATTGCACATATGTACGAGTCCAGGCCATTTTAATTAGCGATAGCGGCTAGTTTTTAGCTTTGGCGTGACGCTCTTTCTCTGCCAATGGCGTTCCATAACTTCCAGATTCCAATCAGCCAGTAAGAGCGTTCCCCTAGGAAATCCTGATGTTACGGAAGTTAACCCCATTGGTCGAGAAAGGTCACGCGAAAGCTAGAAATTAGCCGCCATCGCTAACTAAAATGTCCTGGACTCGTACAATGCCTATGCGCAATCAATGAGTCATTCATTTTTATGGACTTAAAAGGGGGAAGTCTGACTTCCCCCTTTTACCACATTGTGTAGAAACCATTTTTCTTAGAAAGATTAAAATAATATCAGGTATAGCTCCTTTAATACAAAAAATTACACTTGATACATTAAGAACAGACAAAGAGGTGAATTTTGATTAAAAGGGTGTTATGCATCCACCAGATACCTTTAGATAGACACTATGAGGTGAGAAGACAGTCTGGAGCTGAGTGGCAGCATCATTTCTGAAGTCAGAAAGCAAGAAAGTTAATTAAAACTGAATCTCTTTAACAGAGCTAGTTATCAATAGAAGGTGCCAGTTATTGACTAATTCTGGGCAGCAGATGAGAGGCTTGTTATTGGCCTGGCCCTCATAGCAAACCACAGAAATGCATGCACACTTAGACATGAAATCCTTCCAACAACCTCATGCAAACATGCTCTGGAAAACCGCGCTGACACAGCCGCGCAGGTATTCAAGCTTTCCATCACACATGTTCTACTCCCACAACACTCACACAGACACACACACACACACACACACACACACACGTTGCTCCTTTGTAATTAAGCATCTGTTTATCCCTTCACTTTGCCCTCTTACATGCTGCAACTCTGCCAGCTCTGTCGTTGCAGAACTGTTTTATTAGCATACCTCTATAATCACAGCTCAGCGCTTTATAGTGTGTATAAATGGCATTGCTGCGTCGTTCCGCTGGCATATGGGTAGCGTCTTGCTGACACCACAGTCTTATTTGCTCATTGAATGTCAGCAGACAAGAGGAGCATCCTGTTTTTCTGCAAGAGAGAATTAGAGGAAAAGTGGATAAATGATGAGCGTAGTGGGGAAATATGCTCTGTCGAAGATGAAGAAGGCAACAGCAGGACTCTTATCTTGGCAAAGAATATGAAACTGGATGAATAAGGGGCCAGTGGGAGCAGAGGGATGAAGAGGTGGAGAGGAAACGGATAAATGGAGACCCAGTTAGAGTTAAAGTGGTGATTCTCCTCCCATAACCCTAATGTATAATGGGAATGAGCAGGAGAAAAGAAGAGTAGTTAGAGAAGAGACCATGGTGAGGGAGCAGTGAAAGTCTTTATTCTGCTTCATAAAGCAGTATGTCTTCAAATCCTAAAATGGCAAAATATAATTGTTTGCATAAACATTCCTTTTGGAAATACAATAAAGTGCCATCTCACCAAAATAAAAAATCTCACTTTTCTAACTGGTTTTCTCTGTCATTACAGTGGTGTGTACTCATACGTCTCCCTCAGCGTAATGGCATCTGTGTCCGATCCATCTAACGGCCAGGCCCATGTACCATAAACATCAAAGCATTTCATGTGATTTAAAAATTGACCATTTTCCCTCTTTAATCCTCAAGAGCTTTTGTCCTCATAAGGAATAACTTGCTTTACTTTTATCTTGGCTGTACTAAAAAAGATACATCTAGGTTTTTTGTTTTTTTGTTTTTTTCAGTCACTTTAGTCAGTTAAAAATACGATGAGACCCAAGGCAGAAGAAAATCTTCTGTGTGAAGATTTTGTATTCATTCATTCAGACAGAAAAATAAAGAACTTGTTACCATGGATGACTAATGGGGGAAATGAAGGAGTTACTAACGTACTAAGAACTTGCCCATAGCCTGTTGATTTCATGCTCTCTCTGTACCTGAATTAAATGTCTCTTATTGAATCGTCCTGTTGTGATAAACGATGCTGTTGCAGGATGCAACAGACCATCTCAATGTTTATGTTTTGGGGTTTTTAACAGGATTTGCGAGCGGCTGTATCAGGATCAGCAGTAGAAACCGCGAATAAACACCCAGAATGGATTCTGGAGTGAGTCCAGACCAAGACTGGCACATGGGAGCAGGTTCATTCCTAGAGGCCTGGGTTGAAAGTGGCCTGCCTGACTGACCTGCTTGTGAAAAAAAAAGAAAAATAAATCCTAGAATTACATCAGAGCAGCGGATAGCTCTGCCTGGCACTGACACCTGTGCACTCAAAACAGTTTGTGCCTGTTAGTTGGTAATGAGTGTTAGAGGAGAGATGGCTGGTGCGTTACAAGCTGTAAACTTTTATCTGAACATAACATGATTCCTAGTTAGGATTCTCTGTGGCCCTTTTTATGGAGCTGGTGGTTGGTGGTTGGTTGCAGTGCTGTTATTTCTCCTATCAGCCCAAACATAAAACCTACTGGTTATTCCAATCTTGGATGTACAGGAGGTTTTATATAGGATGTCTTGGTATCATATATAAAATATGACAGGTGGAAGTTTTAATACTCAAGCTGCTTAGCTAAACACATCCACATCTGTTCTTGTCCAACTCAGAAACAACTGTATAAGCTCAGCCAATGAGGAACATTTTATAGTCAGGTTGAACGCTGAAAGGGAACATTTTGACTTTCAGCTTTTCCATGCTTTTATCTGGTTGTGAATAATGTGATGGCAGCTTTTTGTGCTTGTTGGTTGAATGTGTTTGGAATCTGAGGTTTCTTTTTAGGAGTGTGTGTTTATGAGTGTGTTTCATTTTACATCGGTAAAGGCATGGCTTTATTTACTGCATGATATATTGCTGGGTCCTGCTTGACCAAACATACCTTTACAGGTGGGATGGTGCATGGAAAAGTTTGGGAACCCCTCTAAAGTTTGGACTTATCTGTCTAAGTTGGGTTGCCTTTTTTTATTTTTTTAATGTTCATTGAACAATGTGACCACCCCTTGTTTTTACTGTTGCAGTGTATATTGGTTAACATATAAAATTTGATAGTAAACTAGCATCTAAAGTATTTGCTGACAAAATTACCCAGTCATTTTGTTTCAGTTTAACATTATATTATGATATAAATATAAGTTGTGAATGTGGTATTGAGTCATTTGATGAAACTAGAAACTGAGCTGGACTGGACTGGTCTGGTTGCTTATTGCTTATATCCAAGACCAGTCCGGTCCTGAGCCAATCATCCTTGTTACGTTTTTTTAACTCCGCAGGTCACCCATGGAAAAAACTTAAATCTGATTCACAGAGTCATGAGTCCAAGTGTGTGGAAATTGTATGAACTTTTTACCTGTTGATGTCCGTGATCAGGGCCAAGACTGAAGTAGGAACCTTCTTTCTGTGATGCAACTAACCACCGAGCAGCCTGTCACAGGTCACCATCTCCACTCTGCAGATTGATTCAACCAGGACATGATTTTATTCTGTAGTTTCACTTTCATGTTGAATGCAGAAGAAGATCTCTCGAGAGAATTGAAAGCTCATAGAAAAATCTGACAAGTTGCAGAAAAGGATCAAAGTCTTTAATTACTTCTTATAAATTCCAAACTTATCTGGACTGTCTCACTTAGATTTTTTTCCGCAGAGAAGAAACGCTCTGTTCTGTGAACCAGCACTTTCTTGTAGGAAGCTGTCCAGTGTCACCAAAGAATCATTGATGATAACAGCTAGAGAAAAAACTGAACTATGTTTTCAGAGCTAGCCAAACAATACCAGAACTCAACATTATGCCTGCATCAACTGGCTGGTGTTAGTTACTTTCACTTTAAAAGAACTCCCTTCACAGTATATTCATTAACATCACAAACTTGTGATGTTCCATCCACCTGTGGCTGCATTCGGAGTGAAAGGTGGGAATACAAAAGTGAAAAATGGTCCTCAAATGGGAAACTTCATTGTGTTGTAAATATAGAAGAACACGACTAAATTGATCAAAAGCAGCACAATCATTGAAGCCAAGGGTTTGCCTGTTATGCTGACAAGCGCAGCTTCTGGATAAGTGTTTGAGGAGTCAAAGATTATAATTATCATTTTTCTAATCCATCTTTAAATTTCAATGCAATCAGCGGCTTTTGGACCAACAAAAGATTTGTTTTTATTGCAAGTATAATTTAAGGAAATTACAGTAAATCCACCTCTGACTCCCAACTTCACATCCTGCTAGAAGTATTAGCATCATCTTTACCAACTTTGTTCAGCCACTTGGTGTCTTCATAGTAAAAGAAGAAACTTCAGGTTTTTAAGGAGTCCATTACAATTGCTACAACCACATCCTGTAAGGGTTATATGCCACACTGAGAGACGCTTCCCTGTATACTGCACCAGTGAGCACATAGAGACACATAACGATAATGACATTTCCAGTATGTAAAGCTTTACGACCTTTACTCCTACCCTGAGAATGTAATTTATGGATTAATGTGTGTTTGTGTGTGTGTGTGTGTGAGGGGGTGGGGAACTCAGGTGGCACAGGACTTTGCTGTTTGAAGTGATATATGCTGGAGTTTTCCTACCTCTTTTTTTAGTCCTCTAGTTGGACTCTAGAAGATCCATCTGAAACACTTTCTGTCAGTATTTCCACTTAATCATTTGTCTTTACCATCTATAGCTATTTCTTACACACAACTTCCATTTCTTCACATATGGTCATTTTCTAAATAGTCCATCTCAAACTCTGCTTCTGTATTTGTCTCGTTTACCTCTTCCTCTCCGTTTTTGCTCATATAAAACAGATATAGCCTCTATTCTCAAACTCACTACTATGAATTTCCATTGTTCCAGTAGTTTTACCATAACACACACATGAACTGCAATTAATCAAGCAAAACTCTTGGCTAACAATTTAATCAATGAAAGCATATAGGAGTAAGTTGTTCTCCAGAATCACTGAGGTCAGCGGTGAAAAGAAAAGCCAATTGTACGATAAACACATGGCCAACATGATGTCACTGCCGGTATCATAACTGCTAATTAAAATAAAAATACAGTTTCGGAAATGCATACACGCGCGATATAAATAAAGAGTATCACATTTTGCAGCTTATTATTTCACCGCAGAAATAAAACTCCATTCAAACACAATGCATTGCATCAACCTGCTGCGCTCCTTTAAGCTGCAGAGGCCAACAACTCAGCAGATAAACAGCCGCTGATGGGAGTGTTAAACAAGCAGAAGGCATGCTTGCTCTGCAGTGTATTACACTGAGACAGGCACATGTTTGCAGATAAACAACTGGGGAAAAACAGAGAGGGTAGAATGGTGCAGGTAGTTAGACTGACAGCATAAAGGATACACCCACAGTTCTACCGAGCAGTAGTGTCCAGTGGCAAATGTATGAAGACTAGTTTCTGTATTCTGAGTTTTTAGATGATGTTTAGCTCATGATGACATTTTTTCCACTATGGCCTGCCATAAGTAGGCATTGGCAAACCAGGGCTAATCTGATCCAAGTATGAATTAATAACCTGCTTCTTTTTGCTGTTTTAGCTGATATAACTCTATTGTTTTAAGCTGTTCTGATTGGTTCCCATATACAGTATTAATAGGGTAATGTGAACATATGTATGAATCTTGTAATGACAAGCCCATTGAGATTTTATAACTTTGTTTTCCTTCTAAGTTCTTTGGAGAGTTTAACTGTCTTCAGGCTTGGTTTTCACAGCCTGCAACTGTGCTGTTGCGGTTCAGTCTCACTGCTCTCATGAATTTTTTTTTCTTTCTTTATACAGGGCTGTTTTTCATGACGATCAGACAAGCCAACTGTACACGTACAGTGTTTGCCGGTACTGTATTACTTAGTGGAAGATCACAGGAATATGATTCCTGTTTTGAATAGCGAAAAGATTTGTGATTTGCAATTAATCATTTGCATCACAGTTACTATTCTCCAGAGTTTTGATTTCTGCTCATTTGATAGAATTGCTGTCTGCAGAGTTAGTGCATTTACTATGACGTAGAAGGCAGCGGTCGATGCTCAAATAGATTCTAAAAATGCAACATAAAATTGTGAAAAGCTGCTTTAATGTTATTTTTCAGGAAAGTACAATTACCTAATGTTTTACTTCTGCCTCTGCATGTTAATTTTGACATAAAAAGTTGAATTGCTGAGTAAGGCCCTTTTAAAATTGGACATGTTTATATAACAGGACATAGTGAAGAGAGAGAAGAAAAAACTACTCATCTCCAGGTCTTGAAATTGCATAAATTGAACCTCAAATAAACGCCAAACTATGGCATCTTTCACCAAGTTATTATTAATTTTAGCCAAAGGGAACTTGACCAAAGTTCAAAAACAAACTTAATACTAAAACAGGTATTATGAAAGGTTGCTGGTTTAGAGCATTCAGGCTTGTGTTAACAGATGGCCAAAGAGGAAAGAAATATAACCACTCACATGAAATACTTTGGAGTCAAATATAGAGTGTGAATGATTACTCACATTTAATAAAACTATATTAATAATTTCCAAATTAAACATCCATCCATCCATCCATTCATCCATCCATCTTTATTAATCAAACTGCTCAGTTTAAGGTATGCAAAGTTGTTTAGACAAGAAAAGATGTGCCAGGTTGCTCTTAAAGGGACATTGTGTGACAATTTCTGGTTTTTTAGAACTGACCATACGTGGCTCTATAGTTGCAATGTTTGTTGTTTGTACTGTGCGAATTATGCGGATGAAATATTCGGAGTAGGTGTGTAAAGGCCTTTAGAGCGGCAACGGCCAATAACAGATGCCTCATCTGTTAAAGTCTTTGCAAGTTTGGAAGGACTCCTCCATGTTAACAGTCTTTTGAGCACATTTTCCTTTTTTCTCCTCTGAACAAATGTATTTAGTTGCATAATGGTGTTTTAGATTATGTGAGGACGTAGCACTGACTTGGCTCTGTGTCCCTGGAAAACAGACAAGTTCTTCAGAAGCAGCACAGTGGAACTAGTAAGCACTGACCCCTGCACCAGCACCTAACTGAAACCTGTTCATCTTTAGCTGAAGAGGGATATCTGTAAATTGAAAGGAATAACCAGCTGACCCCGCTTTGAATAGGCACTAGCCAGAGTGACAGCACCTGGCCAAACAATTATAGAGGTGACACCATGAAAAGAATAACCTTAAAAAATGGAAAATAATACATAGTCATTATTATTTTATTATTATTATTATTATTATTTTTATTATTATAAGTAGTAGTAGTATTGTATACATGGTTAATTAAGATTAAATGGTGACAGTTTTACACTATATAAACTTCCATCTCTGTGAATACTGTACCTACAAAAGCAAAACAAACTGCCACCTGCTGTGTCAAAACACCTACAGCGTCCTTTTTTAAATAGATGAGGCTTTAAAGCTATGCTTTGTATGTGAAATCTACAGTATGTCATTATGTAAAGCACCTCTGAAAATGCTTTCCAAAAAAATATTATTTTATTTAAGAATAAGTGTGCTGATGGAGCGAGTGAGTGCATCTGAAGAAATCCATCCTCCAGGTGAGTCTGAGGATTAGTTAGTGGCGTTATTAACCAGGGGGCCATGCATAACCTTAATCTCCTGATAAAGCTAATCATTAGAATAAAATGCCACAGTTGCAGGAAATTTTAATTATCAAAGACTTCATTCAGCAGGTGGATCCGGAAGCTGCAGGCAACTTTGACACATAATTGAATCCCCTCCTGACTGCAACTTATTCTTGAATTAATGAATTACAAATAGTTTAATTTTATCCTGAGGGAAATTAAAATGTTTGGGCACAATCTGGAATATCTTGATATTTATTGTAAAAGAACCAAATGTTTTGTACATGACTAAAAGTGATTTAACAGTCTGACAAAAAGTATCATATTGCAATAGTCCAGTAGGTTTCTTTGGGCATTGGACAGGGCCTCTGCCTTTGGAGGGATTGAGGGATCTCAAGTTCAGGAAGTTTTTTTTTTTTTAATCTCTTTTTATTTCCTCTTTGCTGGTTTATGTTTTTCAGCTATATTACACCTACTGTTGGACACACTGGCAGGGGGAGACAGAACCACAACTTCAGAATATTCAGAAGTGCTCATGAAAGTTACACATATTGCTGAACTTTGGTGTTGTGACAGACAATTTTCCTGGGAGCGGGTATGCAGTGCTCATTTCATCTGTGGTTGTCCATCTGATGACTAAAAGACATCACCTATCTGTGGATATGAAGTGGAAAAGTTCACAGGCAGCATAATGTTTTCACTAGACTAGAAGTCATACAAACACTTACTGTAACATCAAATGCTAAACGGAGTACAAGGACGACGGACAACATTCAGGTGTAGTTTGACACGGAACTGTTTATTTCCTCTCTGAAGGGCACATACTGTACCATTGTTGACTGGACTATGTTAAGTTCAAATTAAAGATTGAGATGATGCGTTGTTTTGTCAGCCATATACTGTTCAGAAAGACAACAGATGAAAAAGAAAAAAGTACCATACCTGCATACAGTGTTGGGGAGTAACGGAATACAAGTACCGCCGTTACGTATTTAGAATACTAATTATGAGTAACTGTATTCATATATATTCATTCATATTCACTGTATACAGCGTTAGGCTGGTACCGGTCAATAAACTCCGCCAGGAGGAGTTTTTTCAGTGTTCCAAAATAAAAATCTACAATCCTTTAATTCCATGCAGTGATCAGTCTTTATAAGCAGCTG
>JBBBVT010000020.1:17172081-17184845 GCA_037177035.1 Craterocephalus eyresii | reverse complement strand
TGGCTTTCCAGCAGGAAGAGCTGCCATTACAAAATGTGTCATTTAATACACATAAATGCTGTTTAAGGGGAAGTATTCTAAGTATTTAGAATACAGTACTAGAATTAGGAATGTAACGGAATACGATACAGAATACATTTTAAAGTGGGTATTCAGTATTCTGTACCTAAATACAGTTTGGAAGTATTCTCCCCAACACTGCCTGCATACAGGTACAGAGGAGGCTCTCTGGAGCTGAAGCTGCCGCAGCCTCTGGGTTAACCCTAAACTTCAGTTTGCAGCTGAAAACAGACACCAGACTTGAATTGTGCCTGCAGGACATGTGGTATTTATTGCTCACCAACCCAACACTGTCCCATTCACTCTCAAACAGTTCAATTTGCTGCTGCCCCTGTCTCACATGCAGTATGTACAGTGTACACATTGTGCTGCTTTCTCTCTGGTGCCTCCTCTCCTCCTCTGGTACTAGACACACTATAGCCATACCTATAACACAGGTATAAACAAAAACAAACAAATCAATAAATATATAATGTAACTATCCAGTCATCTTACAATACTGTAGCTTACATATTACATAGCTCCATGCTAGAACTGCAGTCTCGCAGCAAGAAGGTCCCTTCTTTGATGTTGTTAGTCATTTATGTTGCTGTTTTTTCCCCTGCAGGTGTCTCCATTTGATGCAATCTGTTGGAGTCCATAGGCTGTTGACCTCAGCAGCTATGCATTGGAGTGTGCACATCATATAATCTGTTTGTTTTAATTGGAATATAATTGGACGACACTGAATTGGGACGGTTTCCTTAAAAGTGTTTGAGATGACCTTGTTCTTAATTGGCGCTTTTCAAATACAGCTAAACGGAGCTGAATGCTACACACATGATCTTTAAAAAAAGTTTTGGAAGGACTGATGCCTGCAGTCATAGTTTTTGTTTGTCTTATTTTGCAAATGTGTTTTAAAGTTTTAACATAATCAAATTAAATGAGCAATAATTAATTTGCACAGTAATCTGGCCTGGAGAACCATTCAATGTGACTTTGCAGTTAAACACAATAACATCTGGTCACAATGCTAGTGTTCAGCTGATGTAGCTTACAGTCCTGCTCACAGTCATTAAATCGGCCAACCATCATGTCACATGACCAGTCGGCCTGTACAGCAGCCTAGTCAACCCGTCAGATAAGCAGCCCATTTAAGTCAGACTGGAGCCATCTAGTTAAATGGATCTCTTCACACCTCATTTCTCCTCTGGTTAGCTCACTCTTGTCTCTCACGGAGGTAACAGGAGACGGAGCAAGTGCAGCTGGGTCAGAAAATTGAGAAATTCATGACATATTCGTTTTTATTACCACCCTATCTTTATTATGTATGAAACCGCCAGATATTCGGAAGCATCATTTGTTTTTATTTCAAATACAAAGCAGCCAGTTTACTAAAGCTGGTGGAGATGAATATGATGGATATGTTAAAGCCCAGCTCTGCTGTAACAGCAATTATTTAACCTGTTATGCATTTTTAACTTTCACGGGTGGTGAAAATCATCATTTATAATTAAAAAAAATCAGTCAAGATGCAAGAAATTGAACATTGTGGCTGATGTGCCTCTTTAGATTTGTTTTCCTAAATTCAAAGACAAAGACCAGTTTCAACCAACATACCAAATACTCTTTTTGCAATACTATATTTGAACAACCCCTGCTTTTCTCCCTCCACCTGGGCACCATGTGCTTGACAGCTAAATACCACACATACAGAGCAAATTTCAAGTTCCTGTAAATACCAGTGCTCCTTGTACTTGCTCAATCGATACCTGCAGGCCTCTGTCGCTGACATCTGTCATTCTTTCTCCCTCTCTCCCACACACCTAATAGGTAGCTCTGTATTTTATATCATTCAAAATCTGCATATCATTTTCAGAATTGTAGCTACATAAGTGTTTGCCTCCACTGGCCTGAAAATGTGGTCTCGTCATTTTTTCTTTTCCTTCTGAGGGTTATTTCTGTTGCAAATTATCCTTCACTAACTCAGCTGCCTTTGGATGAGAGGTATGGTACATCCCAGACAGGCACAGACATAAACCAGATAACAACCATTCACATTGACACACACTCCGAAGGTCAATCTTAAATCCAACTGGTTTGAGGTGTAGGCTTCCATGCATCTTTGAAAAGATGTCTGTGTGGGTTTGTGTGTGTGTGTTTGATACAGACAAGCTGGCATGCAGGAAAAAACATAAACCTTAATCACTAGTCTATGTGCAGGGAGAACAAGACTCACCACATGCTCCCATTACATGTAAGGAGTAAATTACCCACATTCACCCACTCTTGCATGCAGTGAACCATTGAGGCATAACCTGCCTTTTCAATATTTCTGCACTTATCCCTCTGAAATCGATTTCACCGCAACCTCTCTCATATTTTTTAAACTGTTGCTGTAACTTAATCATTGCATATTGCATTATCTCTCGACGCCAGTTTCTTTTTGTCTTTTTTAAATGAACCGCAAAATAACACTTTGACACACTTGTATTGTCCTGTAATATATGATCAAACTTTGAACAATCAAACAATCAAACTTTGAAACTAAGAACAATCAGAATTTAGCTTTTCAACCAAACTAAGAAAATACAAAAATATATTTAAAGAGCTTTAATCAACTTCTGCAATATAGGACCAAATAATTATACTAAAAGCTGATTTCTGCACTGTGTATTTTTGTCAGTCTTCCTGTGGTATGTATATTCTAGTTCTTCTCTATCACATCACTGCAGCCATATTCCTACTTTTTTATCTTATCTTGCATTAACAGCCTTTATTCCAAGGAACTCCTCTCTCTCCAGCTCATTAAAGACCAACTCAATCAGATTTTAAGCCTTGATTTCAGAGCTTAGCTGTAAATCTTCCCCCCCGCCTCACAGAATGAAAAAGCTTGACTTTTTTTCCACTGCTGTGAATATTTACTTCTGTCCCATAACACAGTAGTAGGGGAAATACTCCACAGTCAAAAATGATACAGTGGTGTTTCTTTGAGTGACAGATTCTCTGTTTTAGGTCAAGATGAGTCCAACACAGGTGAGATGACCTGAAAGCTGTGGACTGGAGGAGTAAAAAGGTGCTTTTAAAAGTGGAAAAATACAGCCACTAACATTTAGACTTTGTTGAAGGATCCACCAGCAGGGTCTCAGGTCTATGGCTTTGCAGTTGTCACAGGCTTGTATGCTCAGACTAAAACATGCCACTGAGGGGGTCACACTAATTATATCTAATTATGCTGCTCTCCAGTGTCCAAGAGTGTGTGCAGTCCCAAAATAAAGGAACACACATTCAGTGAGGGAGGCCGAAGAAGCTTCTGAAACTTCCACCAACCCCTCATCTCTCAGTTTTTCTCCTGACTATGATCAAATGTCCGCATTTCAGCCCACAATGAGAGAAGAGCAATAGATGCATGCACGCACAGAAAATCTTTTTTTTTTCTTCCATATGCTCGGCCTTTATTACGTGCTTTAATGTCTGTGATATAATTATTCCAGCAAGTTGTCTCTTGTTGCAAAACAGGCAAAATGTCATAGAAATTTTATCATTCTGGAGCTTTCTCACCTAAAAAAAACAGATAATTGTGTAAGTGGTTCTGAATCTGGACAGATATTCATCACTGCATGATTAACTGCGTCTAAAACAAGCTCAACACAAATCCGAGACTGCATAAAGACCAGCAAATGAAAGTGTTGACAACAACATGCTCCTTTTTCTACCATCACATTTGCGAGTTATAGACAGTTGGTTAATTTATATGAAGGCGGCTCAGTGATTAATTTGATTTTAATTTAGACATGGCTTTATGACAAGATAATTGGCATAAAACATTATTTCATCTCATAACCATGCACCCACATTATCTCCTGCGATAAAAGCAGCACACGTCTTTCACAGTTACATACATTTTGCTGATAAAGCCCAAACACACTCTGGACGGCTGTGTGGATGTTAAGTTCAGCTTGAATAAACAATAAAAACAAGATTGTGTCTGTCATTGAGCCATTGCTCCACATCACCTTCACGTTTACACCTCAAAATAGCAATCTCTTCTTATGCTTTTTAAAATGTGTTGATTAATTTGTGCTTCATAGTTTTATTGTTCGCACTCTTCCTTTATTCTGTTTGTATTAGATTTATGTTAGATTTTTTGGATGTGGATTTTTAGAAGCGCTATAGTTTGAACTGTAAGTAGGTTTTTCCCAGTAAAGACCCATTTATGTGCGACGCAGATGACGGATACGCAGACGCACGGAAAGTTTCGTCCGTCTTCTCCGTCAATTACCTGCGTATTTGGTGCGTTTTCAGGCTCCTTGTACATCCGTCACTTGAAGCAGAAGACGGAGTAATACCACCCAAAACCGGGGTGGCAGTGTTGAGCATAGTTGAGCGGAAACAAACCAGAGAAGACGAAGAAGAAAAATGGGAAGAGGAAAACTGTAGAAGAAGAATGAAGACAAGAATGAAAACATTAGAAGTTGCACAAGCTTTTGAAATAAGTCTCTACAAGTGTTCAGGGAGTGTTGGTGGTTAGAAACAACTTTATAGCAGTGCGTTAGTGCCGCCGACCGATGTCTGAAAATAAAGTCATATCACAGAGTTAATAATAAAATCAGCGCTGCCGCTTAGCAAAGATTAGCCGTAGCAGCATAAACGACGCATGGATGGAAGTATAAAGACAGCAACGCATGAAGATGTTAGGAACGAATGTTCCTATTTACGTCCGCCAGGAAGCATAAATGGGCCTTAACACTGCTATTGTCCACTCCCACTCGATGTGCTTGTGATAACGCAAAAATCTCTGACCATCTTCCCTTGAATTTATTATTTTGGTTGTAGTAAATGGCTGCATCTCAGGTAAATTACCATGTAAATCCCCTGCATGACAAATGAAAAACTACCACAACTGCCTAACAAAAGTTTATTTAAACCATTATGATGTTATGGGCTACATTACAAAATGACTCCCCAACCTAATAAAGTCTATATTCTGCCACTGTGATTGACTGCTATCTTATGATATAAAGTGATTTGTGTTTTTTGTTTTCTGTAAAGTTTGACTGCACGCTAAATGCTAACATGACTTAGTCACGTTAGATTGAATCCCCCGCACCTCCTCCCTGTGGCGCATGCGTGGCGACCGTGACCGCGACGAAAATACAACACAACACAACATGGCTAACCCGGCATTGGTTCTAAACCGATTCAATTTACAGTCTATGGTTCTAAATCCTTTTAGGTCCAGTAGCTCCTGTCATTCACAATGAACGCAAAATGACTAGTGGCGGTGTGGATGTTGGCTACATAAATAAATGTAAATTGTTTGTTAACAAGGAGTATTGAAAAATGTCAACATCATTCATTCAGTGTATATTAAGGCCAGCGTTGTAAAAAAGTTTGTCACCTGATGACTCTACAATACCACAAGTTAATGAGTTCAGCAACAGCTGACGGTCAACAACAACCTGCTGAGTGAGTGTTGGAATAAATAAGAAGCTAAACAAGATGCTAACAGAAGTCAGGTCCTTTTAATCAGCTTCTCTGATGGAGAGGTGAAGGCAAGAGACTGGAGCTCCGTTAGCTATGTTAGCTACGTCAGCTAGCTTAATGACGGGCTTCGCTCTTCTGTCCTGGAAGTTGTGGGCACGGGTGGAAGCTGGTGACTGACTTACCGAAGGCAGATTGAGGCTCTGCTGCGGAGATAGATGCTGTTGTTTGTATCCTGGAGGGATCTGCAGCACAAATCCTCCCCCCAGATCATCACTGTGATCGGATGAGGGAATGTCCCTGACAGCGGCATCATCCGGACATAACTTCTCGATGAAACAATTAAATTCACCGGGCGTCCGGCGGTTCAGGAGGATCCGATGGACCCAAACACACTAACATCTTCGGTTGTCCAACTTCCAAAGCAGGTAAAAGAATGAAAGTGTCACCAAGTCCTTAGAATAACCAGGCTGCCATGTTTGTTGTTTATGAATGCCAAAACATAGAAACCTTTCCATCAAACTTGTACTAATAAGCATTTCCTGCACTCACCAATAATGTGCTCCATTTTAGCGAATAATTTGCTCAATTCAAGCGAGTAAACATCCAGTATCTGGGCATTGAAATAAAGCCGCGGATGGATGCGCCCTGTGTCCATACAGGGTAACGCCGCTCACTGAGCTGCATGACAGAGCTAACCGCTAGCTGCTAGCGGAGGGAAGGGACGGTTCGCAGCATGTGCCAGCAGTGATTGACAGACTCAGACTCTCCATCAAACACTCATCTGGCTCTGATTGGTTGCAGTGGATTCTTGCAAATCGCTGTAGAGGCAGTAGGAGGGACTACTGGAGCCGTTTTTTTTTCGCAGATCACTAGTCTCATGTACTACTCGCTAGACATAGTGTCAGTTTTATAAAATATGACAAAAAGTTACTTTTATGATAGTTGCATCCTGCAGCTTTAATGAAGATGAGGTTCAACATGTCAAACTGCAGCTTGTAATTAATGATATTAACTTTCTGGTTATATTTTCTCACTTCATTGATTAAGAAGTAAATTCACATGCATGTTGAGAATATGACACATTGGAGCATTTACAAATATTAAAAATGTACTTCTTAAAGCTTTTAAAGCTAAAGCACAAAGCTCCTCTTGGCCGGCTAATTTACTCACCACAACATAGTAGCCAGACCACCATTCTGCTTACTATGGTGCTGGAAGGAAAACATTCAATAGAGAAAAAAAAAAAAGAAAACTAATGGAGTACCAAATATAGTGTGTGTTTTTTCAACTGAAGTGCTCCAGCTTATATTCGATTTTGTAATGTCTTATTGATTTGTTCACACTTTTAAATCTTTTGGGGTCAGACTGTTTGGTTAATGTGAAACATTTTGATGGCAAATGAGAATGAAGAGATAACAGGATGTTTAGGAAAAAATAAATAGCACACTGTTTCAACACTTAAAAATATCCCACATGTTCAAATATTATTCAAAAAATTGTACCAGAAGCTATTATTTAAAAAGGTTAAAATAAAGAGATTTTCATCTGAAGCATTTGATTTAGAAGGGAGTATTTTAGAGCAGAGGTACATGGACGACTGCAGTGCTTTAGCTGAAAGTAATAAGATGTTATGTTATTACAATTGGCTTTGCTGAAAATTAAAAGTATTTTCCATTTAAAGTCTGATTTGGACTGTGTATGACTCAGGCTTACAGCTCTAGCTTATTGAGATTCACAATTTTCTGCTTCATACAATAGCCATCAGCCACCACTGACAAACACAACCACAAACACATAAAGAAACTAAATCTGTGCAGCATCAACTGTAGTCATTATGTAATATACCATAAATCAAAGTCTCCCCTTCAGCAAACTCAGGGATAATTGATAGAACGAAGGATCACACCATCTGAGCCACAGGAAACACTTGGAGTGATGCTTAAATTACAAGTGACCAACATGACACATTACTTCTGATTTGTGAAGCAGACTGATTTACTCATATAAAAATCCTTCTTGTTCAAAAATGAGTATTTTATTATAAAAATATGCTCTACCACGTGTTTGTGTCGAAAATGTATCCAAAATGCCAATATCATGACATACTATGGTAGTTTCCTAAGGAGTCACAGGAACAGCAGAATGACTGAGTCATGGAGTGGATTTAGTTTTTTTAGGTACCAAAAGAGGATTTCATAGTACTATAGTATTTAACGATGTTTGTGAGAGAGTATAGACTGATTTAATACGCTGAGATAAAGACACACGCCACAAATACTTCTATAATTTATATTATCTGAGCAGTTATCGCTCATCAAAAGACAAAACTTAATGTCATCTCAGCAAACACACACGAAGTAACAGTACAAGCATAGAAGCATATGGGGAAAAGGGAAAGATTAAATAAAATATCTTATCTATCTGCTCATTTTGAACTAATGGTGAAATTATTATAAGATATTGCCACAACAGTCTCAGCTTTTTGTTTACTTAAGCTAAACCCTTTTAAACATGCAGCATGAACACTAAAAGACAGCTGTAATTATATACACATTCAACACACATGCATGGACAAAAAAACGCGGCCTCTTTTCCCATTAATAGTATGTGTCCTTTGCAGACTGTATTTTACAGCAGCAGATCTTCAGCACAAGCAGAAAAAAAGAATGAATGATAAAGAATAAACAAGAATCAGACACATATCCACATAAAAGTCGCAGTCAGCACAGTCTGACCACAGAGCTGCCTCCTGCGTTATGCCCTGCAGTCTATTGCAGTCTGAGCCATATTAATCAATAAACACAGTGGCCTGTGGGTGAGGGGGATGAATCAAGGCTATCTTGTGTGTATGCCTGCATGTGTGTGTTTCTTCGCCATGAGATCATACTCTCGCATAAACATATATCTAGAAAGGAGCAGTGATTTGATGCATTGGGTTTATATTGCAGCAGCTATATAATTAATAATAATGATTTATTTTTGATGGTTTTATACATTTGATACTGCTAGCCATGCAGTTTTTATATACAGCACACAGCTTTTATTTATGACTCACCGTCATTTAACCTGGCCACTTGTTGTGCTACTGCCTTTATTCAGTGTGGATGCAATCTGCTGGATTTCACAACCTCTGTGGCTCTTTTAGTTGTACATTTGAATATTTTTGATTTGTTTTCCCACTTCTTAACATTGAAAAATACAGTAAAATTCATAATAGATACAGCATTTCTGATATACTCTGAGTTTCATTTGATCATTTGCAAATTAAACATTTCGGTGCACCAGAAATAAATGATTTAGATGGAAAAATGACAAATCAAACGGAAATTTATTCTAAATATGCCGTGTGCATATAATTGAGGGGAGCTCTGTTACATGTGGAGCTAAACAAAGAGCCTTATACAGGACAAATTGTTCATGCTATCAAAACAAAACAGTAACATTGTCAGATCAGATCAGATGAAAGCATCTTTCAGTTGTCTGGATAAAGACCAAACAACGTCGACTGCTCACAGGCACATCACCCCTTTTTAACTTTTCTGTGCTCTGAATACAAAGTTAATCCCTCAAAGGAAGTGTGCAAAATCTTGGAGTTTTGGAAAGTGTTCACAGAGGGCTGAACAAGTTTTTGAGGGAGCCCTGCAGCATCTGTCAGCTTTGCAGAGGTACCCTATTTGATTCATATTAAATGCCTGTCAGTCCAAGTGGGCAGAGATGTGGACCGGATGCCAACAATAAGCCGACAGCTGTGTTGTACCTTGTCTGGTTCTTAAGATTATGGCACATGTTATCAAAAAATGTATATCCAAAACTTTTATTAATTAAAAGTAGAGTAGTATAATACAGTGACATGTAAAATGCCTATAAAATCCATCCATCTATCCATTGCTTATTCAGACTAAACCCAATTTAGGGTCATAGCTACCAGGCTAGGACAGACCAGTTTAATGAAATCCAGTTGTGGTGAAACACTCCAAATTCATAATGAAAAATCAAAGACCAGACATTGGCAGAAATGTACATGAACATTGTACTCTTACTTATAGAACTGCCTTTGAACAGTGGTAATTAAGGATTAGCATGATCAACTATTTCATGCACAAGCAGCTCATTCGTTCAGCAGACTTGCTGAAGTCATCATCAGCTGCATCTTTTCCCCAGTCATACCATCACTAATTGTGATTTTATCTGAGATGCTTTGTTTTTTGCCTGACTTTTTGGTTTGTTTGTTTTGTCTCTATTTTTCACTTGGTGAAGTTTGAGGTCCGTAGAGAGCAACAATCCTAGGGTGTCTTTGATATCTGGCCTGATTTAATTTGAAAAATTATTGTCGTTTTTAGGGGTCAAACATGGGAATTATCAGCATTCTAATAAAATCTGACTCTGTACAGTAATCTTATCACATTAAGGTGGAATTCACAAGATGACTGGTACATACATAGATTTTGAGCAGTTTATCACAAGATGAAATAACAAACTTTATCCAAAGATGAAAGCAACATAGTGTAGACGTGTCCTCTGTGGACTTTTGACCAGGATTTTAACATTTTATCTGAACAAAGAGTCTAAATGTGTTCACCATGATAAATTTCTAACTGACTTTCAGTTGACATTGTTTTACACGGTCAGAAATGACTATGTGCTCTCTAGCATTTCCTTGCTTGGCCACAGTAATGTTTCAAGGACTGATTTTTTCTGTCACCACATTTTCAACTCTCATGACACTTGTACACTTATCTGTTCCGATTTTCTTATCTTCTCCTCACTAAAACACGATAGCTTGCTTAACTTATTAAGAAACATGGAGTGTGCTTGAGGATTTCATGGTTTTCTCCAGTGAATTACTGCTTCAAAGCAGTATAAGTGAGAAAAGATTACAAAATATTCAGCATCATATTCATCTGCATTAGTATGTGTCTCATGGCTTTGTCTGAGGGAATTGCTAATCTCACTGAGGCACATTTGATGTTCTGTCTCTATGCTTTTAAGCATCAAGGTCCCCAAAAATCTTTTTTTTTCCCTTTTGTGTTCCCAGACTATGCAGATGTAGAAGAATACTACCATTATTCTTGCCTTTTGAGGTACAACATGACTGTGAATACATTTGCTGGACAAAGGAGGGCCCATTGGTGCACAAATATTGTATGCATATAAAGATTTTAACCAAGAGATTAAAATTAGATATGCCCCATTTTAAGAGAGAGTTCATGTGGTCTGTGACACATTTTGTTCATAAATACCACAGAGAAATAGAACAATCACTCAGTTTCAGCCATTTATTTCCAGCGCAGTTGATAGAAGTTGGTTTTAATGGGTGAAATGAGCTAATCATATCCACTCCACAAACATGGATAAATTACATCTTAAAAATGAGAAATTCTTATAGGACATTTAATACATGGCCCTTTATCACCTATATTCAAATTTCGGGGACTTGACCAGGTAAGGCACATTGACCCTTTGCAACCAATGGTCATAAAGTTGCTCCTATTGGTTTTAAAGATTTCTACTTCAATCTACTAGAATCCAACCAACAACTCTAAAAGTTTGCAGCTTTTTTCAATCATTGGGTGGGTCAGCCACTAGCATCAACATTAATATATAGCTTCCAACAAGATCATAGCGTCTGCTGGGAGTCCAGTCTGATACAGCTGTTCCCAACCTGTTGAATAACAGCATACTGTATGTGCCAGAGGCTTTGACTGTTGTAATGTATTTGCTTAAGGTTTTTGTCATTTGGACGTTTCTTTGACATGGAGGCAGTGTTTTGGAGACTCAAAATACAAACTTTGGACCATTTCATTAATGAGGCATGTATGAGAGCCACAGTGCAGATGGTAGATCCTTATTCTGAAAAAAAAAGAATAAAAAAGTAAGGCAATAGTTTATCATTGCGGTAAATAAGGACTCAGTCACTATCCATCATTTATGGTGAGAAGCAGCTTATGAAAGCATGAAACAAAACTTACAACACAGGGCAGGAAGAGGGTCCAGAGCTTCATGGTAGATCCATGAAGGGGGTCATCAGAGAAAAATTTGTGATACCCTCTTTACATATTTTTACCATATCTACTGTATCTATAGTTTTTATTTTGGTACGGTGGACTAAAATTACCTTTCTTTTTTTTTGACAATTTGGCCTATAATTTTCCCTGTGCATTGAATGACACAGTCCCTTTTATTCTCTTCTTGATTCTTTTTTTTCTTTTCTGTTCCTGTACCACAGAAATGAGCCCTACAGGACAGAGAGAAATGTAGTACAATGTGAAAATGACAGATTTGGCCTGTAAACCATAAAATACATTCTAAGAAAAGCAATTGGAGAAAATGGGCGAGAAGAGGTAGAGAAGCATCAAAGTAGGGAGGTAAGTGGCAGAACTTGTATGCTAGATAGGTGAGAAAACCAAGGGCATGTGAAAATTGGAAGCAGAGCAGAAGGGAATACAAGGTCTAAGGGAGGGAACAGAGTTTAAAAAAGGGAAAGACAAACACAGACAGCAGCATGGACGTAGTTTTAGGGGGACACAGGGGTCCTGTCCCCTGCACTTTTTCAAAAGCCCGTTTTGGTACCCTGTACCCTGTAACTGTCCAAAAGCAATATTTCGCTACATTAAACAGAGATTCGTCGAGCACTAGGACCCAGCGGAAAAGCTCAAGCCTACCTCCCTTAGTTTATACCGCCCACCATTGGTTCTGCCTTCTCTTTTGTGATTGGCTGTCTCTGCTGTCACTTCACCGTGCCTGCTCCCACACTGCACACCGGTGAGCCAGACCGGTAAGTAGTGATTGCAAAATGAAGCTTTTATGAAGCTTGTATTAAAAAAAGATTCATTACGCAAAGCTTTTCAACACAGTCTTGTTGGATGAAATTTGTTCGCCAGAAGCTAAATTTGCTTTAGTATGATTTCCGAATCTATTGAGCATCTATTAAGTATCATGTGACAGATCTGATATTGGACTACTGTGGTGCTTTGAACATGAATAAAAAAAAAATGTGATAAATAATTTTGATTAATGAACTTTCTTTGCTTGAGCCTGTATCACGGTGTGATTGTGGCCTTGCTTGGGACTTCTTCATGTGTGAAACAATGGATTAAAAAAGAACATGATTTTTACATCATGCACAAACACATTCCTATCACTTGAAACCGATGTAGTTAACAGCGTGCACAGAGGAAGAAATGGAGACAGAGGAAGAGAGATGCTAAAAGCAGGGAAAGACCGAAGGAAGCGACACC
>JBBBVT010000020.1:17039314-17053634 GCA_037177035.1 Craterocephalus eyresii | reverse complement strand
AGTACCGTAAATCAAGATCGCGGATGTCTAGTTAAGTCAACCCAGGTAACAGAGAGAAATCCTGGGTATGTTAACCCGGCTTTGTAGTACAGGCCCCTGGGGGGTAATCCAGAAAGCAGGTTATGTGGTGAACTCTGAGTATGTTAATCCCCAGATGAGGGAAACTCTGAGTCATCTGTTCAAGAAAGCGGGGTATCTGAAACTCAAAGTCAATCACCATGGTAACAGACTCCGTGAACATAACCTGCTCACTGGCAGGTTATCTTTAAGAAACCCAGAGTTTCTTCTCGTCTACTCTCACACAAGGAAACTGGTTTAACAGGGATTGCCCATTCATTCCGAATCCACTTGATATTGAAGCCCAAATAATTACAAATTCGTTTATATGTGGCAAAATAATATTTCGCCCCAGATTGGGAATTCTGGCGTTTCCAGAAGAGTTTCTGGTCAAACGCCACCACTTTTCATCTGACGGCATAATTTATCTTAATAATATTCTACGGCCAAAAATGAGAAACCTCGCAGACGTGCGCTGAAATCCGAGCAGATTTTATGCATCACGCTACGTTTTTATTCAAATTGGTCCTTTCGTCGGCGAAGTATTATGGAAAAGCAACAGTGTGCAGAGCTGTGAGAAGAGTCACTCTTGCACTGAAACAGCTGTTACCGATGATAGTAGTATTCCAGGACACAAACCTGTAAGGACCATCAAAGTAGAATTTCAGAGGATTGCGGGTGATTGACTTGGAAATCAAATTCAGTTTTAAAATTTATATCCTACTGCTGCGACATCGCGATGCTCAACTTTCATTTTACGGGGCTTCCAAATGTCCTTGGATGTATAGATGTGACTAAATTCCTATTACTGCGCCTGCAAATAATGATGGGGATTATGTAAATAGGAAACCCTTTCAAGGCATGTGCTGTTGTATTGCAACTATTAGAGGAGAGCAGCACCGAGCCATACAAAATGACCCAGAGGATGGCCAACCTGTCCGCCCTGCAGATGTCCAGGAAGGCAGGGACCTAATTTGCAGGAATTACTCGCTTCACGCAGATCTCATGTCTGCCGATGACTGTGGACATTATGTTTCATTTAACTGCAAACTAAAGTCATTTTTACCCCAAACTCCCCACAATGTTTTTTTGAATCCTTGGACACAGATTATTTTCCAGATCACTACAAAAATCTAACCACTTCTTTTTAAAAATAAAATTCTAAAACCTCCTTAAGATTTAATTATCCAGACAGGGAAACCCCGGGTTGAGTTACTGAGTTGATAACCAGCTTCGTAGGACAGTGTATCCAGATCCTGAAGGTCTGGTTAACTGCAACGAGATAACGGTGAGATATCCGGAGTATGTTAACCAAGCTTCGTAGGTAGGACAGGCCTCTGCTCCGGACCAGGTTAGCTGTTCAGCATCAGTTACCATGGTGATATGTCTGCATTAGAAGTGAACCAGCTTCGTAGGACAGAAAATCCCGGGTTATATACAAAGTTTCCTGGATAAGAGAAAATCCGGCTTTGTAGGACAGCCTCTGATGTGACTTTCAAATAAATCAAACATTTGTGCAAGTACAGAGAAATCACAGCCCGTTATTAATCTAATACCTTAAGTCAGTCAATCTAGGAACCTCAGGAACACTGTGTTCATCACAGCTGCAGAGAACATAACATGAAACTACCCAGTCCCAGGACATACAACTGGAGACTCAGTTGCAAAATCACCCAACAGCAGCCCCTCACAGTCTGAGTGTTTCACAAGAATCAAGGAGTAGACATTTCTGGAGGTAAACCTAGGAATCAGGCTGATTCAACTCATTTGAAAATGAAGGAACACCAAATAAGGCAAACATGTCTTCACATGGTTTGATCCTACTGGGATCATTGTTTCACAAAGAGGCCTATCTAACCCAGGAGTTCTGCATCATACTGTATGACCTAGCCTCCACAATCACCAGATCCAAATAGAAATACTTAGGATGAGTGGGGATGTTGAATTTCTAACGGATTAGGTTTAGTGCTATCTTTTAGTTGCAGTCTTTTGACATGTTTCAAACAGTCAGTAGGCCAAACGATAACAAGATAATCAAAAATACACATGAAACTTTCCCAAAGACAACATTAATTATTACTACACAACATTTATAAGACGGTGAAGCTAATTTTGCTCTTACCAGACACCCCTGGCAGCTTTAGACTGAAATAATGGATGCTGATCCAAACCTAAAGAAAACAGCAGTATAATCATCTTTTTTAAAATTATATATACCATTTCACTTTATGGGGTAATACAATTACACCAATTAAACAGTGATACTCACCAGGATCAGGAGCATCTGGCTGAAGAGCTGGGAAGTCATTTTCAAACACATATGTACTGCTATAGTTTGGATTTACCTGCAGGAAATTAGACAAACACAGATGTAAAGAATCTTGAGCTGTCCAGAGCCAAATGTCCAGCTGTGCATCTTCCTCTTGTTACCTCTCCATTTGCTCTTGTGCTCCCAGGACAGAGAGGGTTACGTGGATCACACCTTGGTATGTGCTCCTCTGGGGGTTTTTCCACCTGCCCAGCCCAAGGTCTCTTCATGCGGTGGGCCGACACCAGGACCCAGCTGTCTCGCAGTGGATTATAACGCAGATGCTGGTGTTCTGAGATTTAGACGACACAGAAATTATCAAGAGATTGTAATAAAGATCACATCAAATGGGCCAAATGTGCAGTATATAAGCTACCTTACAAGAAATCTGCTTTTTTTTACGGCACATAATAACTTTAAATGAAATTCTGATCATACATAAACAGAAATAACACAAAAGGGACTTACTTACTTACTAAATTAAAGCATTCAGGAACAGATACAACTTGCTGCTACAAGCAAAATCTGCAGGAACTACAGTCACGAGACTGCACAGCTGATGTGTCTATTGTTAAACAACAAGCACTCTCAACATAGTACCAGGTTACAAATTAGCTGCACTGGTATAAGTCACAGGAAAGAAACAATGAATTCCAGTAACACACACATAATAACATGCCATGTTGTAACCCATACAAGGTATTTTGTTCAAAATCATTGTATGTTAAAATCGAAAAGTCACTTTGGATCAACTGAGCGAAATACATTTCCTGAACTACAGCTATCAACTCGGCTGTTCAGCTATTAGCATTCGTTTTGTTTTTCATTTTATACAAGTAAAGGTTACCACATAAGAGGTGCTTGCAGCTGTTTTGCAGTAAATGGCATGCTGATTGAAGACCTTAACTTTTAATTTTGGTACATTACCAAACCCCCATACCTTTGGGGTCGAAAGTAACGTCTTGCTTCCCGCTCATGATGCTTAATGCTGTGTAAGAACGTGCACCTCGGTGTTGAATCAATGAGCCATGAGCTTCTTGTGAACTTTAGCATGGAGCAAACAAAGCTACCAACAACATCCCATGGCCAACTTCCTGTTTAATGGACAAGTGGAAAGAGCCTGCCTTTTAGAAGAAATCAACAAGTAATGACAAGCCTCTGCATCACTTATTAAAAAGCCTAATAAAGCTAAAAATAGGTTTAAATTACTTTATTAAATAACAAATCTGGAAAAAATACAAGATTGTTCATCGCATTTAACATAATCGTGCTAATTTGATCGAAGCAACCTAAAGGGGTTTCTACATTGTACTGGCAACCCATGACTCGTCCTGTGATTTGCTAGGCTGCCATCGGCTGTCATCATGTGACCAGGAAGTAGCTGTCATTTTCCGCCCCCTCGGAGCAGCCTGCTAGCTCCTGTGCACGCATGTAGCCAAAGTTGCAGCTGTGTCTCTGTCTTTGTGTTTGTCTTTGAACATGTCCTTTGTTAAAAACACCGTGAGGCTGTTTGGGGCTGTTATAGTCACCGTCCTGGTCGTGCTGCTGCTGCGGAACTGGATGGCAAACAAGCAGTACGTTTTCAACAAAGAAGATATCGCCAAGTTGGCTAAGCAGTATGCAGGTGGGTCTGCCAGTCAGGGAGTTTACATGAAAACCTTCAGTTCACTTTAAGCTAAAATAACACTAAGTTATATTACCCAAATCTTAAACACCGTGGTGTACTTCAATTGTGTGTGTTCTCAGGACAAGACCACGAGCAGGCTTTCTCCAAGGTAGTAGTGGAGCTCAGAAAGAGGTAATAAAATTTCCACACACACTTCTGGCTCAGTCCCCAAACGTATTAATTCTTCTTTTTAGTGTCAGTAACTTCTGAATGACCATATTGTTAGTCAGGGTGACAATCCACCTTTTAAAATCACTTCTCACTTCCACAATTATCACTGAAACTGGCCATCATGAGTACTTTAAATCTCTTATTATTATTTTATCCTCAGCTCCCTTAAATAGGAAAGAATGAAGGGAAACTGCTTAATTTCCACAACAACTTAATTATTGCTAGGTTGCATTAAGAGCTGTAAGTTTCTTTATGCTGAGAACAATAACTGCTCCTTGCCAGATAACAACTTTGATTCCTTTGCTGAAATGCCAGCATTTTGGCATTTATGATGTTTCAGGAAAGCACGACTATGCTTTATTGTATCAGTCAGATATTGAGTCATGAATACAACTCTGATACTGCAGTGAAGTCACTGAGCTGAACTGGGAAAGAAAATGCTTCCAGAATTGCAGCAGTGAGTTTAGCAGTTCCTAAACATTAAAATGTGATGCAATGAAGTGGAAAGCCTTTGTAACTCTGAATCTTAGGAAGTGTTACTTGAGCACATTAAGCATGAATGTATGAAAAAATATATATATACAGTTTTTCAGTTTCAGCATTGACATTTTGCCACATTATTTACAACCGAATATTGTGTTTAAATAGAAAATAATTCCTCGCATGAATACATTGTGCACATTAAACACTATGTGTCAACTTCCTGTGCAGTCAGAATTTGAATGAATAATTAAATGTATCTTATCAAGGTATCCTGGCCACATCCTGCCTGATGAGGACCTGCAGTGGGTTTTTGTGAATGCTGGGGGCTGGATGGGCTCCATGTGTGTCCTCCATGCCTCTGTCACCGAGTACTTGATGCTGTTTGGTACTGCGGTGGATACAGGTGGACACTCCGGTGAGGAAGCTGAACGTCTAACATCCAAAATAACTTTAACCTTGCTTCTGCTTTGATGTGTTTCCAATTAGTCTGTCAACGTTTAGTAACTATAAAATTTAGCAAACCTCTTCCTTCTTCTATCAGGTCGATATTGGGCTGAAATCTCCGACACCATCATCTCTGGCACTTTCAGACAGTGGAAGGAGGGTACTACCAAGAGTGAAATATACTATCCTGGTAAAGCACTAACACATTTAATCATTTTTTCATAGATTGTTTCCTAATGATTTAAATAACTTTTCCTCTTGTACATCCATCCACTCTGTATTCCCTCAGGCGACACCATTGTACACGGAGCAGGGGACGCCACATCGGTGCAGTGGACTGCCGGGACTTGGATGGTTGAGTACGGCCGAGGCTTCATTCCTTCTGCGCTGGGCTTTGCTCTGTCAGACACCGTGTTCAGCACCCAGGACTTCATCACCATGTTCTATACTTTTCGTGTTTACGTGAAGGGCATGCTGCTCGAGGCCGGTACACTACTTACAGAGGCGGGAGTTTTCTGAGGGGCAGTAGCGGTGAGATACTTGCACATGGACAGTGATATCAGATCACCCCCCCCACACACACACATATCCTGTGGAGCAGATGGTTGATATTTATCTGTGATTTTTGACAATCTGATATGCATCAAATCTTCATTAAATGTTGTTCTGCTCATGGAGCCTATGCACAGAAATGGTTAAATCCGTCTTTAAATTTACAGCAAAACATTTTAGCTGGAGTTGGGCAATGAAAATTACTTCCCTCAACATCCGTATGAGTGCGCAGACTGCCTGTATAGTCACCCAGGTCTTAAATCCACAATATTTTAGGATCTGGCCTCAAGATTTGAGGCCTCACAGATTCTTTTGCCAAATCTAAGATTACTTTTATAAGATGTTACTATAGACATTCAGAATTTGGAGAATTACATTTTTCAAAAACCAATATTATTTACAGGTTCAGGTTTTAAATGTTTGTTTTTCACATCACAGAGGACCAGTTTATTACAATAGAATATGCAATGCTTAATTTGGCTTAAAAAAGATTATTTTCTTATTATATGCTAATTTTGTATACATATGCCTTTTAAAGTCTGTAAAAAATGTCATAAATTTAGTCTTATGAGTGATTAATCTTTATAAAACCCGCTGAAATCAGCAGAGGTTAAGAATAATGTTTTCTCCAAAGATTTGGCATTGCTTCACAATTTCTTCAGCTGACCAGTTTGCACTACTTGTATTATAGAGAATGTTTGAAACTGGAGAGAAATCTTGATGTGGTATTAACCATCATGGTGTGTCTTCATCTGCTGCAGAGCTACTGTGCAGCCACAGATGTTAACAGTGCCATTTTTACCTGTTTTTTTTTCTATTTCACACCCATTTCAATTTTGTTTTGAGGTCTTAAGAAACATTTTCTTCAATACATCAGTATCAACGTTGACTTTTTTTTTTCCACATCAGGGTTTTTAAGATTCCTGTTCAAATTGTACACTGTAAATTTCCATGTCATACTGAGCCAAACAATTTTCACAGAAAGTGAATGTTTGTGTTATACAAAAAACTGGGAAGTATTGCTCTTCTTAACTGTAAACCTCTCTCTTTTTTTCTGTATAATTGGTTTAAGGAATGTGTAAACTAAATTATTTAAGGGGTCACGTTGATTTTTGCTCTATCCCACCAGGAAAAATTAAAGAAAAACAAAACTCTACATGTTCAAACCTTCATAATTTATAGAGAAGAATTGTTTAACTTTCGGAAATCCTACTGTACAAGCAAGCCTCTGCTGCTGCCATCACTATGGCTGAACGCATCCATAACCATGATGTTCATTAGTTTGCAAGCAGCAGGATGTAAACTAATCATATTTGATGTGCAATTTAATAAATAAAGATTGAAACTGACAATTCAAGGGGAAATAAATGTTTTGGGAAAAAAAGTCAAGCTTGTTTTCATCATTTCTACAGATATTTGGTTTGTGTAGTCAGTCATAGTGACTATCAAGCTTAAGAAACCCTAGTGTGAAAAAGATGCAGTTACACATCCATGATAACCTGAACGTTTTTATATACACTAATGATTAATTCTAATTAGGGTAAATAGCACATGCATTTAGCTTTCAGATCAACAAAATGCAAGTACAGAATGTGAGGTATTCAACAATAGATGGGTGAAAGCTGACCTACATTTGTGAGATGGGAGCTGCTGGATGGAGGTCGTTTGAACAGATGGCATGCTGGATGGAGCAGGCGAGCCAAAGATGGGCACATCAGGCCTCACACTGTAAATGTCAAGAGGCTGCAGGCTGGCAGATTTGTTGTTTATGAAAGAGGCCTGATGCAAGTAGCATGGGAATTTATGGGTGTGTCAGCTGTCTTGTGTTTGAAAAGAGGTGTATGAATATCCATGCTTGTGTTAATGTGTACATGCTTAGCATTGGTGTTTTTTATGTTGCTTCCTCCGCTGGTTTGTGTGCTGGCACGGGTCTGTTTTATAACCCTACTGTAGGGAGCTGAAGGGCAAGATTCAGAACCACATCACCACAGACTGTCTGCTGGTTTTATGAAAAAGTACAGATGGGATAGTAGATCGTAGATAATAGTATAGATGGATAGATTTAGATTTGGCAGCAGTGGTTTAGCAGGTCATCCAATGATTGGAAGGTTGGGTTTGAGAGTGGATGAACCAGGTATGTGGTTAAGCATGGGCTAATTTCTAAAACTGAATTAACAAGTTGATCTTCTTTCACTTATCTGTGCTCATGTTGTCTTTTCTGTTAAAACCTTTTTATTTCATTCTGAATTTTCAGAACACAAAATGAAAATTAAACGCCATGGAAACAGTAAGCTTTAATGGCACTTTCTGACTATAATCCAGTGCATCAGAAGCATCCTTAAAATTGCAGATAGAAACAGTCATTTACTGCTCACATGTTCAACAGGCATACTTAGATTCACACAGTGGAAAACCACTTAAATACTTAAATACACGCTGATTTGCCCAGCTGTCCTTTAAAATAAAACATTTTAAGAGGACAGCAGAATCTTTCAAAGTTCACTATTCATGTGGCCTCAAAGCTCTTTCCTGCTCTCTACTGGAGATTACATGCAAAGCATCCATATATTCATTTTTGTGTAAATATTATTTAACTTAATTAAACATTAAGTACATTTTTAATTTGATTTAAAGAAGAACACTGTCAGATATGTTAATTAAAAGCTGAGCTAAGTCCAGACTTACCTGTCCTAAGAATATATATTTCATGATCTGGTCATACGGGATGCTTTTAAGAAAATGATGGATGATTTGGAGGCAGTTAATGTGTGTAGATGGTCTGCTTGATTTGGGGATTTCAAATGGTTTCATTATTTTTTTTAGTTGCCTTAGCCATTTGTGTGTTGTTTGTAAAAATGTTAAATGTTCAGCTGCTGTCTTTTCCAGGCCAAATAAAAGTCAGATTGAATTGAAATATAATAGTTATTAAAAATATATGTATTATTTTCTATCCTATATTAAGTAATATTAAATATATGAAAATGTGTTTTTTATCTACTTAATCTGCTATTTGATAGAAAAAAAGACCAATTTTGAGAGCAGCTGTTGTCACCCAACAAAAATAGAAGCTAATTACACTTTGGTAATTGTGTCTTTGTTACAAAATCATATTCTAAGAAAAACTTACAATCAAAATGGTGTGCCCAAACTACATAATAAGGAGTAAAAATAATCAGTCCAGAATTATAGATGTGCAATTACAGTAATGTTACATAATTGAGCATGAATTACAATCAGATTAAATACATGTTCTCACAGATTGATGTCTTCTTTGTCTGTATTCGTCCTCAGGAGATCCTGTTCAGCTGTGATCTCATGTCAAACCCAGAGTCTGGAAACAGCCATGAGAACACCTCCAGTGTGCAAGTAAAAGCATAAATATGAAGACAAGATCCCCCTTGATAACAATAAAAAAATTTCAAGTTATTATCATGACCACCCTGAACAGGTGAGGAGGTTTCCATAAACGGGAGGGTAGAGGGAAGCTGACTTGTACCTTTTCTTAAATTTTTTGCTTGTGTCATGGTGCAGTAAACATTTGATTTGTTGTATTTTTGAAAATTAATCATGTAATAGGAAATATACTTTTACATATTATTTAATATAAAAAAAACTTCCACATTTGAAATAAAATGCAGACACAAAATATGCCATGGACACACTGGGCACAATTCTTCTAAATGTCCATAGACTTATCAAGTTCCACTAACAATACAAGAACAAATAAGACAAAATTATTAATAGCTTACAGTCATAAAGGGGGCTGATTGTATTTGTTCTCTTTTTCACAGTGACAGCAGAAGTCCTGTCTGACAGCATCACAAACAAATCACAATAAAAATTGATTAATTTAGTATAAAACAGATTTCAAAACACTGCAAATGACCCTTTAATCCATTTTTGAATATCACGAAGTTTCACAATCACAAAATTTTAAGATGTGGTTAAATTTTCAATGAGACAGTTTGATGAAGGCTGATGAGGACTGTGGGACTAAAGATACTGAAGCTGATCCGGAACAACTTGAGCTCATGACTGTACAGTATGAAACATGTCCAATTGAGCTCATGCTCACTGAATCAAACAGGACAGCGTGAATTAAGGGCAAGGAGCACAAAGGAAAAGGAGAAAAAGGCCCAATGAATGAATGATTTTAAAAAAAATAGATTAAATAAAACACTTCAATAATGGGAATTTGGCAGAAACTAGCTGACTGGTGCATAAAGCTTAAAACAAAAATGATAAATACTATTCTTTCATTTGTAGCTTTATCTTCCAACCAAATGTGAAATATTTCAGTAAAGGTGTTTTATATACTTGATACTTGTTTTATTATTTACTTGTGACATGTCAGTAAAACATTTCATTCATCCATCCATCCATCCGTTCATCCGTCCGTCCATCCATCCATCATCTGCTGCTTATCTTAGGTCGGGTTGTGGGGCAGCTGCCTGAGCAGGGCATTTCCCTCTGCTCCACTGCGTTTGTCAGCTCATGTGAGGGGATCCCGAGGTGTACACCAATGAGTTTGGGACTACTGCTACGACAAACACCACCAACCTCATGGCCACAGCTCTGGCTTTGACCCCTCTACCCTCTTACAAGGGTCTCCTGAAGCCACTCTGTTTTTTTCTGCAGTGCACAGTGAAATGAGACAAATAACTGAAATCACTAATTCAGATATCACATTGTGCACACAACAAAAGCAACAAAAAAAGGCTTAAAGAGGGTTTTTTTATCTTCACAGGACATGATGTAAAAAATGTGTAACACTCAGTCTCTCCACTAGAGAGCAACGAAGAGCTTTGTTGTGAATGAATTGATCTGCTGTATTAATGAAGGCCCAGATTCTATTTGTTTCACTTATCTGATGTTTCATTCTAAAGGACACCTATTTACGCAAGCCTAATCGCACCAGGACGTTTCCTTCCACATGCATCCCTGACTCTATGCGTGTGTGTGTGTGTTCAACCCTAAAGGACATCTATTTGCACAGCCCAAAAGTGTGGTTTGGAGGACATCATCAGTCTGGAGGATGCCAAGTGATTAGTCAAAGAGGTCGTCGTTCATCCCATTACGGTGCGGCTGCCACACGAGTGCGATGGTATTTCAGCGTCAGTCCTCCATCTTCGATTCTGAATACATCTCCTTTAAAGGGCTTAAAGAGAAGGAGGCCGGCAGGGTCAGGCCAGTCTATTAGACTGACATTAAATCTATATCTGGGATCTCAGGGCAACACAAACACACAGATGGATAGACAGGAATGCACGTATATGGAATGCCATGTAGAAATGATTATACACAGCCCCATTCACCCAATTTTGCCTCTATAGATAACCGCTACACGCAGAAAACACAAGCTTTTATCATCATCACCCAGACCTTTCCCATGGATATGATGGCGACAAATCAGGTTGTCTGCATTCTCCTGACATTTCCAGACGAAGATGAGGACCGATGTTTCCATCTTTGTGTATATATTCTGCTGGCCTGTTTTATTGAATAACATCATCCTACCACCTTTCCACTTCCCCCCCAACTTTTGCCTCCATTATTATTCATTCTCTGGGGTATAAGGTCAGCTGGGTGATTAGAATCAGCCCGTTTGCCACCTGAAATTCAGACTAATTGCTGCTATGTGGTATTTGCAGCACTGACTCAGCTTTCCATGAGGCTGAGTGGTTTTCTTTGCACACTGCTCAGCTTGGGATTGGTCAGCTGAAAATTTGTTTTAGACAAGACAGGAAATATATTCAACTTTAATGGGATTTACTGAAAGCTTTATTTGTATTTCACTCACCTCTCACCTCTCTCAACAGCCCATTCTGCTCATTCAACCTTTTATCCTCCTTTTATTTCATCCTTTCTTTCCTGCCTTTCTTGCTTTTTGCAGTCAACTTACCAGGCGGCGCTTGCCCCTTGCCACTGCCTACAAAGTGCAGTAAATTCTATTGATGACAATCTAGAAGGACAGAAAAAACTGCCTACAGGGACTCACACTGGCACCAAATTGTGTGTAAATTGAGACTAATGTTTTTTTATGTAGAAACTGTGAGAGGATTCAGAGGATGTTTGTTTAGATCAGAAGATCTGATGACTGCATTTACTGTATCCAACCTGCTACTGTAACATGTTTGCATACTTTAACATAAATTGATATTCATACTGACGGCATGTTTGTGAGTCTATTAAATGTATTATTGGATGGGGAAAAAAGGCTCAAAATCACTCACACCCTGAAAAAAGTTAAAGCTAGGTGCCGGACCATGAAATAGCACAAGTATAAAAGAGATATGAGTCTGCACAGTAGTTGTAGCTGCAGATGCAGTTCATTCACCAACAAAACATAGGCAATGTGTCGGGCTACACCCCTGCCTCAGACTGATGCACCTGCTCAAATCATTTCAGTCGGATCACCTTTTGTTATTGGCTTTTTTGCATGTGTAGCTATATATAAATGACTCTGTACCTTCAGTCTGCAGGCCTTGGCCCAGAATATCACTCCTATAAAAGGAGTTCCTATATTCTATAAATATTCTTCCTATAAATGTTCTTATAAAAGAATAACCTTTCTTTTATAGAAACCCAATCACTATTAAACCCACTGTTGTATATCTTTCTCACATGTTTTCAAAGTAACTAATAGTTTACATTTGAACACACAAAATTCCAGTCTTACTGTGACTCTCTTCCACAGAAGACACTGACCAGCTTGCTCCTCAGCAGGGAACTGTAACATCTGTAACACCCCAGCAACCAACCCCAGACCTGATGGGCAGATTTACAGCCTGAGACGGAGACACAAATCTGAGGTTGATCCACAGTGATTTTAATCTAACATCAGCTCTGAATACCTCTGCAGTTACTTAGTTGGGGAAAGAAACTGGAGATATGAAAATCAGGTTGAGCTTTTTAATCGAGCGTTGTATATTTGCTCCACATTATTGCAAGTTGAAGCAGTGCGGGGTGTAATAGCTTTCAGACTGCTGTGACCTGCAGAGGAAGAGGAAATAGCACACAAAGAACAGACTGATAACCTAAACAAATATCAATCCCCTGAATCCATCATCCTGAACTTAAAAAAGGAAAGAACATGAAAGTAAGCATGTATAATGTCTATTTAAACCAGAATGCAACAAATCGTTTTTCAAGCTTTCTGCCTCTGAAATCACATTTTTCATAATATTTTCACATCAGAACTTACAGATGGAAAATACTTTAATGGTGTTCTTGTTATGGTCCTTCTGGGTTTTTGATGGCATGATCAACATGTGAGGGGTGAGGAAAACTTTCTTCGTCACTACACTGCAACACAGATACATTTGTTTTGTTCAGGGTTTCACTGTAGCATGTTGTTGTGAAATGCAGCCTATAGCAGGTTCTGCAGGATGTGCTCGACGGCATCTGGGAAACTATCACAAGTCAGGTGAGGCGGTGGGTTGATTTTATTTTCATCACCTTGTCTGTATTTACCTAAAAATAAAAACAGAGAAGATGGGATATAATTTGTCAACACAAGAGCAGTGATAATGCTGGTGAAGGATGGAGGATGATGGATAATATTGGGTCGTGATGATAGTGAGGAGCAATTATCTATCATCATTCCTCCACTCTCCAGAAAAAGAAAATACCAACAGTTTGGTTTGCATGAAGATGAAAAGGAAAGGTGAAGTTAACTCACCAGTTCTGACCAGAATACCCAGCATTCCTGCATTCTGAGCCCCACCAACATCATCTCTGGCATCCTGTAGAGAATAAACAAATGATCAATGGGTGGACTCAACACAATACCTTTAAACATCAGTCAAAGATGTAACAAAAGAAACTCTTTCTGAGTAAAAGGCCCCTTATTTGTTCCCATAAACAGCTTTTATCCATTTAAACTGGAGGAGAGTCACTCTCTGATACTTCAAAAAGTATCGGAAGCATTTAGACAATGAATTTGCTGTCCAGACACAGCTGCATATTTACTCACATCTCCAATCATCACAGCTTCACTGGGACTGCATCCTAAATCAGCCAGAGCCTATTTGAAGAAGACAAGCATCAGAAAATGAGAAGCTTCATTCAGAGGTTAATCAGTAGCTTTGAAAACAAGTCAACTAATTTCGATTAATATAAAAAAAATCCCCCAAAACCATTAAAAGAACAATAAAATTAAAGTGTGTTTCAAAAAAGAAAATAAAACCTGCGTAAAAAATGTCCTTTCTGGCTTTCCCACTACAGTAGCTGTGCAGTCTGTGGCGTACTCCAGTCCTGTGACAAAGGGCCCGGGACCGAGGGCCAAGCCGTCATTCCGTTTATAGTAGCGAGCCTTATGAATGGCGATGAGAGGAGCTCCGTCAAGAATCATCCTAGAGAAAAATACAGACAAAGAAAGAGAAAAATTAAGTAGAAATTATTTGAATAATCAAAATTTAGATTTGACAAATTAAAACTAAATATAGTGTTGTAGTTTGGATCCTATCAATCGATGCTGCTGTTGAACAAGGAGTCTGCAGACATAGGTCTTAATGATTCTTTTAATCAATCGAACAGAGTGGCCCTCTTTCGGAATCAAACACCCCGAACAATCATTTCATATCTTCTTATATAGACCATCAATTCATGCCATTGGTTGATATTTCCTTCTGCTTACT
>JBBBVT010000020.1:16997421-17007859 GCA_037177035.1 Craterocephalus eyresii | reverse complement strand
TATCTTGTGTTCCATCTTAATTTACTCTGAGTCAGTGACAGAAATACTGATACTTGCAAATCTGAACAAATTTCACATGTGTTCCCTTTATTATGACACCAAAATTATTCAAATAGACCTTGTAGATGCAGAGATATCCTCTATTCATTTTGGGTATGTCGTTTTTGCACAGAAACTTAAAAAAGAGGCTGGGGCTTAAGAGGTTAAACTGACTCTTAAAATACTCTTCCTTTACCAGCTTCTATTCTAAAGCAAAGATTAAAGAATCATAGCTGGAAGCACAAATTTGTTTATGTGTGTATTTAGTGTTTATAAAATTCCCACAGCAAATTACACTTACAAAAGGTCTGTGCACTAAGTAAGAATCATAAAGTGTAAAATTGACAGATGGGGCTATTTGGGGCACTATATTCTTGTGTGCTCAGGAGCACTCACACAGTTTGGGTGCGTTTCTTGTCATCAGTAGAGCTTTGGCCTCACTCAGTGATGATTTTAACAGAGACAGAGAGAAAGAGAGAGAGAGGGAGATCATCCAACTCTCTCCCTCCACCTCTTTTTCTCCGAGATGAAATTAAGAGCAACATGTTCACTTTTGAATCTAAACTTTAAAAACATATGCGGGCAAATTAGCATGGTCCCCAGATGTTGCAGCAGTAATCCCAGGCCAGAAGTTTAATCATGACAAGGTTAATGCAGTGCATCACAGTCAATGAAAACTGCTCTTTGCGAGGGAAACGGAATAATACACAAATACAAAACACAGAAAAGGTTCCTTCAAACAGCACTGAATAAGCTAACTTTAGAACAAAAAAATATATTTTCTCCTTTTCCTTTAGCTAAGATTTGTTTCATATTATAAACTATATACCAGTCAAAGTTCAACCTAAATTTAACAAGGCTGCCACCTTGTTAACAGATGCTACTGAAAAGTCTCACAGAATATGCACACGTTTTCCATACAATTCACAGTTTTGTATACATTTAAAAGGTCATTCATCAACATATTTGTGGAATAATGATCTATGAACAAACTATAGTAGCTTTTGGGCACTTTAAGAAATAAGGTCACAGGTGTTGCAAATCAAAGTTTAAAAAAAAGTAGGAATAAATTTGCAGTTTACAGTATGCATGAATAAAGATTTTCTACTGGAATATTTCATTCATGAAGATATATGATGCGTTTAGCGTTCACTTTATTTTTTGAGAACTTCTGGGTATTTAGTTTCAGTTTTCATCATACATTAAATTTGCTATAACTATGCTATACTGCACACAAACAGGCTACACATTTAAACACAGTGCAGCTGAAAATGTGAGGCTGAGACACAGCTTTTAGTTGATCCTCGGAGTGTCTGATCTCTAAATGAATGTTACATATTTAAATCTCTCTTGCTGTCTCAACATTTATGTTTTGCTCTCTCTTTGAGCCTGACCTGCTGATAAACCTCTAAGCTGTTTTTGAAAAACAGAGAACATAAAGTATATATTCAAAAGGAAGTAGATCTTTAAATGCCCTGTCTGCTTTCCTCCTCATCCATTGGGTTGACCTTCGCTAACAGATCTCAAGCTGAAAATGGAAGGAGGAAGAACAGGAAAGACTTTAAATACATCTTTATCTTGTATTTTATTCTTATGTAATGTTTTGTCTGAGTGTAAGCACTTTAGTACTTAAGCAGCTTGAACACGCTTTGTACACATCGTGTCCATCAATATAAAAGAAAAATATTGGCATAATGACCATAAAAAATGACCATAGTTCGTCAGAGATTTACTGGAAGATTTATTGGATCCAAATGACTATTTTAAGGGATATTTTGTGTAGCAGGTTGAGTTAAATAAACATTTATCAAAACCTGCATAAAATTGCTAAATCTCAACGTAGTTTCAGCTGATGCATCCCAAATCTCCAGAATAGGAGTGCTGCATGTTTTAACATTTTAATGGAAAATGCAGACATTATGCAGTTCTTGTATTTTAGCCATAAAGAGGAAAACAATTAACCTTTGAGATATACTTGAAACATTAAGGGTGTGCACTGAGGCTAAAACCATGAACTGTAAAAGCATTAGTGATGCTGACAAAATGTTGCAACTTGGTCCTGTTCACAATAAATGTGAAGAAGATGCAACCGGGTGAAGAAAACTGTAAAAAAGTCAAACTATCCATAATTAAATGACTCACTTTTAAGTAACACATTAACATTTCAGATGCCCAAAGAAAAATCCTAGCTGAAAAAATATATCCACAATATATATTAAATACTCATTTATTCATTCTAATGCAATGATGCTTTTCATTTAATAAAGAAATGTGATCAATTTAAAAGTAGAATACACAGACAAAGTAAACAAGATGCAAACTGTAACAAAAAGGAATATTCAGTGCACTTTAAAAAGATTTGGTACTGCTGACCAACAGTGATGAGTAATTAGAGTGAGCGTGTGTGTGTGTGTGTTTGAGGGAAAGGAATCCCATTCTGATACCCTATTCAAATTGTCCATCCTAAGAGTGAATGAGTCTCAGCACACCTGAAGGCACAGGTGCATAGGAAGGGTAAACCCTTTATATTGACAAGTAGAAAAAGAGTTTGCGCACACTGTGTCACTCTCAATGAACAGATTTTTATTGTAACGGTGCGGTCATGCAACCTTCATCAGACATGTCATTTTCCATCATTTTCCATCCTGAAAATTACTTCTGAGGTACCTCAAAGCTCTGTGTTGGGTTAACTAATATTTACACAGGTGGTGTATGTAAAAATCAAAATCAAACTGCTTCAGTTACGGCGACATTAAACAACATAGGAATACAATAAAATACCACTGGAATAAATAACAGTCACTTTATTTCCAGTAATTAAACCTGAAATAATTTTTAAAAAGCTTTAAAAAACCCTCTCAAGGTAGGACCAAATTCAACTGAAGACTCAAAAGTTTGATTATTATATTAGAGTCACTGAATCCTCCACTGCAGAGATGTGGGATTAGTTGCATACGGCTATCATTGGTGCAGATAAAATCCAGGTCAGTTTTTTAAGCTTCTAAGTGTGCTTGGACCATAGTTCATCCTCAGCCAAAAACAACACATGTTCCAGAAATAGCCGAGCTTAATTTAATATTTAAACATATTTCTTCACAATACCTAGACATGTAGACACACACAAACATTAAACATTCAACCCATTTCTCAAAATTTTTGTTTCTATATTTCTTTAACTTTTTCCCCCCAAAAATTGTAATTTTACTGCAACGTTCAAGATTTGTGTCGTGATTTTAGGTTAATCATAAGTGAAATACAACATCATAATGCTCACTGTGTCTTTTCCTCAATTCACAAACAAATGCACACACAGCTTGTGTTAGCAAGCTGAAAAAAACTGTTCTTGAGTCACCTTCACAGCCAACATTGACATAAACAAAAAGGAACACAGACTGGCATGACATGGTTGACAGTTTATCTGTGACTAGAGATCATAGTACTGCATATTGTCTTAAGTTTTTGAAGACTGCTTAACACGCAAAGAGCTGTGTGTTAATTTTATATTCCTGTCATTCGAGAATGAGAAATGGCAGCATTGGAGCTTTGAGATTATCAACATCAGAAGTGGATGGAGACATATGGTGCATCACATTAGTTCTTGCGGGTCAAGCAGGCATCAAGTCGCTTATCTGCTGTTGTGGGTGAGCTCTGATGGCTTCATATTTAAAACGGACATTAAATCACCCACTTTCCTTTTCTGTACAGGCTTTCCATTTACATCTGTGCTAACATACAGTGTGACATCTGTATGTTGAAGTAAATCAGTGTTATAACAGGATTTTCATGCAGTGATTTAGAGTGCTCCTTGATCCTTAAAGATGTAAGTAATCTTTAAAAGATATTCATCACTTTAGCACTCAAGATTTCTTCTTTAGATATTCACCATGTTTTAAAATGGCTGACTTGATAAATTGATCGCATTATACTGTAGGTAATCAGCTACAGAATCATGGAGGAATGCAAAGCTCAATCATAACTTATTCTCATCTTGGCTATGATCTTATGTTTTTAGCTTCTGAAAATTGCCTGTAATAATGATTATTGGCAGATGGGTGTCAAGGCCCCTAGCACATATGCAGCTGCTCTGCATCACATCTGTGTAATATTGTTCTTGTCTTTCAGCAAAAAAGTATATAAAAATAATTTAAAAATGAATTAATAGAAATAAAGCTGTTTTTGTTGTCTGCATTGACACGAACTCAGCTTTAAGTGTGTTAATTAACAAAAACTAAGTATTAACATTTTTCTACAGTTGAGGTCCACATAATTTTTTGTTACCCACACTCAGTAGTGCAACATGTAATCATTCCATAATTACAAATTTTCCAAAGTCACCCAAGAGCTTACTTTATCTGATATTGGGTTGAAATGCAATGTTAAATGTAGTAATAAAGACACTAAGAGGAAGGACACTGAAAAGAGGGCTAAAGTTCAAATGATTACATTTTTACTTGTCAAAGAACAAAAACTAAATTTAGCTTTTCATAACTGTGAAATGTTACCATAGGTGAAACTACTCATATGACAGGATAGTGCGAATGCTGGCATAAAGACGTCTATGACCCAGTTAAGGCATCACAGAAAAACTAACAGGAATTAAAACATTATTGTGATATACATTGTATATTGTTGTCTTGGAAAACCAATAAAACCTTCAATTATTTCTTATTTCTTTTTTATCTTTCACTTTTTTCACCCCATTGTGTCAGCAGGTTCAGCCTTCAGAGAAGACTTGACTGATGTGTGACATCCATCTGTCCCCGCATCCCACCTCCTCCTTCCCTCCGTCCTTCCTCCTCTACGTCATGCAGTGTCCTGCGGGATCCGGGAAATGATTAAGGAAGACAGTTTCAAATACCTTTCTAGTTTCTCCCTGATGGCAACGCAAAGTAGGTGGGCACAGAGAACGTGGCAGCTGGTGAAAGTAGAATGCCAGTCTGCCCGGTAGAGACAAAGTAGGTGAATATCTAAGTGTGTGTATGCAGGTTTTCTGACTTGGGGGGTGACATAGTTTGGATAAGTCCAACTGCTGATATTTTCTTCACAAAAGAGAATGTGTCTTTGTTTATTTGAGTTTATGTAAGTAATAATTACTGTCAATTATGTTCTGTTGTGTGCATTTGATGAGAATAGAGAATAAGGCATGAAAACAGTTAGCATGAGAAACCATGCACATGAGAGCAGTCTGGGCCCTCCCAGCTTCCGTAGAAGTATTGTCTTTTATCCCCTTTTAAATCTGTGATACACTCTAGTGTCTTGTTCATGGTGACATACATTCAGGGTTCTTCATCGTGATATTCTGCTCACCCTGGCATGACAAGGGTTGTGTATGTGTGAATACACATCCCTGTGTGTATTTCTTTGTACAGTGTGTGACTTTATATGTGTGCGCATGGCTCTATGAGGGAGAGATAATGAGATCTTGTTCAGCGGAGGCCCGGTCTTGATCCCCAGAAGCCCTGGACTCATTTCAGTGAGAAACCTCTGATCGGAGGGAATATGAGACTGAGCACCGGCGGCAGAAACACAAACTTGGTCTTTTAGAGGGATCAAAAACCTGTGAAAGACCAGGATGATCGCTTTCATTCGTTATGAGTGGAGACCGTTTTCTACTTGAGCAGTTTTCCGCTGCATCAGTTACCTTTTCATTAAACATCAACAGTTACCTTTCAGAAGAGATAAGATTTAATGTGTTAACAAAGGGATAAGGAAAATTCCATTTTTAATATTTGGAAATTAGTCAAATTATAGTGTCTTGAGTTTAAAAGACAACAGGAAAGAAAGAAAGCAAACAAACTGGTTATTGACAACTCTAAGATTATTTCAGTATCCTGTCTCATTCCTCGTTTCACATGTTCCGCTTTACATGCATGTTTAATTATTTGTGTTTGAACAGGTTGTAGGCAACAAAAGTTCCTCGGCAACACTTAAAATTTAGAAACATTTTCACAGAATGAAGACTGACTTCATAAACAGTTTTGCTCTGTCCTCCTTGCCTCCCATCTCATTTACTCCCTCCCTTCCTTCCCTTCTATACCTGTCAGCTAGATTCACGTTGTGAGTTAGCCAGAGCTATCACTGTTCCCTTTTCTTTTTGGCATTGTTCAAACTAAATGGAAACAAGGTAATTAGCTTGTTACAATTAAAGCGAGACGAGCGGATGAATTGTAATCACCCGCAATGGAGTTCCTGCTTTCTCCCCTGCAGCTTCCAACAGGCCAGCTGAGCTATCCTCATTTGCATAATTAAAATATACAAATGATAATGGATTTTGTAGTCAATGTCCAGAGGCTGCAGAGGCGGGGACGAGAAAGAAAAAAAAATATGAAATCGTAATAACAACCACAATGGTTTCGCCCAGAGGGGAGTGATGAGGGGAGGAGGAAGGGAGGGAAAGAAGGAGCTGGGAAGTAAAGAAGAACGTAGAACTACTGGAAAGGATAAAGAGAGAAAGGAGGATGTGGAGATAATAAGGGATAAATGAGTGGGAGAAAAAGACAGCGTGAACATCAGAGGGAGCAGAATAAAGGTGAACCAATTACATTTGCAAATAGCACATGCCCGGCCCTGGCCTGCGATGCCCTCCCTTTAGGGAAGTCTTGTGCCTGATTACATGAAATTGGGATAGAATTAAATATCTAAGAGTTGTCCTAAGACAAACCAAAATGAAATTAGAACCCAACTTCTCTTTTACCTCGCAGCGCCACAGGGCCGCACGACAGGGACGGAAAGAGAGATGGAGGGATTTTGCAATTAGGCAAGGGACAATGTTGGTGAAATTAGGCCTTAGAGCTGAGTTTCTTCCTCCCTGCGCTTTTCCTTTTCTCCCTCTCTGCTGGCTCTCTGCATAGTTTTCTCTCTTTCTGCCATCAGAAAGTTTACAGGCCAAACAGCTGCTGTCCCTTGATGCTGATATGTGCCTAAACGCACAAACCCACAGACCACAGTGCTCTGCCAAAAAATTTACACACACTTGCGACCGGGTGATTTGGACTACATGGCAGCTCAGTGTACACAGAGAGGTGTTTGCCACAAGCAATGGGCAAGGCCCCAAAACATGAACTGAACATCTCTCCAGTAAGCAAACTTCTCTGTACAGCCATTTCCAGCACTTATGTGGTGAAGGGGTCTCTTTAAAAGATCATGACTGTTCCTTTTGCCGTTGAAGAAACAAATGCCATATGCTCTTTTCTTTCTAAATTTTCCTGCCCCTCAAAAGGAAAAGAAAGATAAAAAAGCTAGTTTTAAGGCATTATTCAGTGGGGCATTCAATTATGAAGAATTGTTCCTTTATTATAATGACATTACAAATAAGAACACATTCATGTGTTTTGTTTCCTTCCACTCCATTTACCTCTCAATTCAGGTTTTCCCTGAGGGATCAGAATTGTGCATTTGACTTATAATCTGATCAAATACAATCCGATCTTTCTTTTTCGTTCTATTACCTACAACACTTTCATTTGTAATGACAAAAGCAATTTTTTTTACTGTCTTCCAGCATAATTTATGCCTTCGTGTTACGTGATAGTGCTTTCCAAATTAGATTGAACAAAACATACATTTTTATTCTTGATACTACTGAGGGGAAACAAAAAATGTTAATGATCTGTTTTTCCTAATGCATGGGCAATATCAGAGTGTGTCTAATCTACCAGAGTCAAGAGTTGCTGGTAAAAAGTTGACCATAACATACGAGTCAGGGCAATTATGTGCATCTTGTTTTGTTGCTGCTGTTGGCACAAGAATACCAGAAAGCTATTTACAGCAATGCCTCAATTAACTGATGCCAATCCATAATCAATCGAATCAGTACCCGCCAGTGTCTAACTTTAGTCTGGTGAAGATGCTTTGCGTTCATTTAATTTTTGCTTTCATATGATTCTCTTTTCCCCTATCACCTTGTGTGCTATTCTATAACCTCTAGTTTTCTCTCCTTTCATGAGGTTTCCATCCATGAAAACTCAAATTCTCCTCCGTTGCCTTCTTTCAACCTTTTTCATTGTCTTTCCGTTGCTGTTTGACGCTACTGACAGCAGGTGAGAAATGAAATGAGATCCTGGCAGTCTGATGGTTCACTTTGTTTATCCATGCAAATAGTCAATTTCTCTGCTCTCGTCATATTTTAATTATCCTTTCATTCTCATACGCATATCTTTTAACTCCTTTCTCCAATTCTTCTCTCTGCAGCCTTTGTCCCTGATGAGTCTTTTATCTCTTAGTTTACTAAAACGCTTTAATATTTATATGTTGCGGTTGTATCAGCTGTATCTTTCTCCATCTTCTTTATGTGTTGGATATAATTCTGTGCAGTCTCTTGTTTACATCCCCCAGTCCTTGTTTTTTTTTCTGTATGTGTGTGAGTGAAAGCAATAACATTGGCAGAGCTGTAAGTAAATAATGAGGAGTAATCAAAGTTAATGGAACCCAATGGGAGCCACAGCTTCTGTGTGTGGCAATAATCTCATTTAGAGAGAGGCAGATTTAGTGGATAATTGAGGCCTAAGTACTCAGTGATTCCCCTGCTAACCAACTAACTAAGTAACCGAGTTGCTGATGCTCGTTTGGTTCATATCAACACAGATGGAGCACAGAGGAGATATTCAACACACTTACTCATCGTGGTATGCCTCTTTTACATTTTTTAAATGATTTATACCCTATTTCCCAATTATCTCTCATTGTGTCTCTTTTTTATCCTATCATTTTACTTTTGTTTTCCTTTTTTAAAATGATTTCAGCTGATCTTCCTGCCGTCTTACCAGACTGTGTAATTCACCTACACAACGTATTGTTCCCAAGTTTTGCCATCTCCTATCTTCCTGACCTTTATCTTTTCACTCTTCACCCTCTCTCATGATCACCGGTCTTCCTCATGAGTTTTTCTTTCCCCTTCTTTTTTAGGCCCCAGTTTTGATTTGGGTCATCTTTACTCTTCCTGGCTGTTATCTGACCAGCTTTTGTGTCTCTCGCTCGTATTTCCTGTATAACTACTTTATACACGTTTCCATTCTTCTGTTCTCTCCTCTACTTCTCTTTTCCTTTCATCCAGTCCTCTTTTCCGATCACCTTTCATCTCATCTTGGCTTTTTCTTCTCCTCCATGTGTGTCTATGACATAGGGACATAATAGACATGGTCATGTATGTGTGTGTTTGTGTGTGTTGGAGTTAATGGAGGATGCTGTCAGTTGCACAGCGGGGATGCACTCGCTCTTGGGAAAGCCCAGCATGCTTTGCTCCATCTATGAGTGTGTAAGTCTGTGTTTTTATGTGCAAGGGCCCCTGACTCAGATGCCCAGATGCCATTATGGAACAGCACTGTGTGTGCGCTGCTCTCCTCGGTGGTCATGCACTTGAGTCTTTAACCCTCAATTTGAGAACAGAGTCAAACCATTTACCCACTGTGATGGCTGGACCTCAGACAAAATCTTTCTCCTCCTATTATCACCTGTCCTTCTCACTTCATTTTTATCATTTTTGTTTCAACTTATTACAGCTTATTACATATTTGCCTGCCCGTTTATTGGCAGGAATCTCAGATGAACAGTATTAAACAACGTGTAAATACAAAAAAGAAATTAGCCAGAAAAATAATTAACAAACAGATAAAGCGTAGATCATCTGATTTCCCCACTGTCTCTTTCATTGGTTTGCTCACGTCTATACTCTTCTCTTCTTATAATATTTCTGTCATTTTGCTTTTCTATCTATCCTTTGTTGACACATCATAAAATATAAAAACATCAACGCGCCACATTAACAAGCAAGACTTCCGCTCTTGGTTCAGCTGGTAATTAAATCTACATCTCCGGCCGCATTCATGCCCTGCTTTTGTCCTGACCCACAGAGACTCATTACAGTAACAGGTTCTTCTTCTCTGATAGTGCACAGCACAGTTCGATCAGGCGCTGCTGTTACACACTCATCAAGCAGAGTAATGCTTCCTGGGCGCCAGAAAGACTCTCAGGTCAGGTCACACATTTAAGAGCAATTTGCAAAGCTTTGTACAACTACATTTAATATCTTTAAGTATGGTAATGCCGCTGTGGTTGTAAGCACATGGACGGTGGAGTCCATGCGTGAACAGCTCCAGAACCCGTTTGTGTGTGTGTGTGGGGGGGGCAGCTTATAGCAACACAGCAGGCCAAAGCCAGACTTTAAAAGATGTATTTAATCTGAAGATATTAGACACAGGTTATTTTTACTTACCATCACTCGGTATTAAAAAGCACAGTTACAGTTATTGTGCGGTCAGGAGTTAGTTATGCTTATGGACGGAGGGCGGGGGGACCTTAGGAAAGCAGGAAGGAGATTAAGGAGCTCTTTAATCAAGGAATGCTTTCTCCCTCTCTCTCTCTCGCACGCACACACACACACACACACACACACACACACACA
>JBBBVT010000020.1:16972551-16986840 GCA_037177035.1 Craterocephalus eyresii | reverse complement strand
ATTTTAAATATTCAATTGCCACTTTGCCAATTGAATTGCAAATTGCACTTAAAAGGTGCACATACGCTTCCATAGAAAAAGGAGGATCGATTTGCAAACTATTAATATTTAACGCATCCGGCGGTACAGTTTTTCTGTTGCACAACCCAAGCGCCTCAATGCCGTTCCGCCCGGATGAGTAAATCTGTTACACAAAACAACTTACAGTACTAGCGCATATAACAATGAAAACATTGAGGTGAAATGAAATGAAAACATTGAAGAGGATAAAGAAGGAACACTGCAGTGGAAACGAATTTATAAAGTACAGGACCACTGCAGGCACACAGCAGTATGTTTATTGGAAAACTAAATCAGCGTTTCATAGCAGCACATCCTGGATGTCTCAGCGTCTCAGCACGAAGCTGTACGGCGCAGGTTCGTCCGCCAGTTCAGCATCAGCAGTTACTGCAGGCGCAGATTAATGCGGAAATGTTTATAAACAAGATGTATTATTCTAAACCGCTGTGAATAGATCCATTAGATGTCCATTGTTTTTATTGTTCAAACTGTAAATCTTTAGTAATACTCAAATACTCAAATACTCAAATCTTTAGTAATAGTTGCAGCGGGGACGTTCGGGTCCCCGCTGCAAGGGAGAAGACGGCAAATAAAAGAAATTTGGCTATAAAATAAATAAAATCCATTTTTTTGGGAAAAAAAAATTAATCCTAAAAAAAATCGAAATTGAGAATCGAATTGAATCGTGGCTTGAGAATCATTACATCCCTAGTATTTATTAGAAAAAGCAATAGGTAGCTATAGGTATAATGTAGCTGCGATCTCTAGAATGAAACATTAAAAAGGTATGAGTTTATGGCAGCAGATGTTTTCACAAGCTTTTTTATACTATAAGCTATTGCTTAGTAAAAAAACTTGATTACAACCAATTAATTGAATGCTCCAAGCCCATACACAAAAAATGTCACCTGTGGAATGGACAGGACTTTAAAAAAAACCATCCAATCACCATTTTATCTTACCCAAACAATGAGATGGGATGGTATTACAATGTCTACCAAACTCAACTGCCCTTTGCCCCACACTATTTCCCTCATGAGTCACACATTTAATCTAATCTAATCATCTTAAATTGATGGATGTAACTTGAAACAATACATTTGTTGCTTAGGTTCATTATGATGTTGTCAGGTATTTTCTTTTCTGTGAATAATGAACAATGAGGAAAATGTTAACAAAAGCGTGGCTTTGGGTCGAGGTTTGAAGACAGTGGTTTGGACGTTTTCCAGGATCTCCTACCCTACCCTTTAATAAACAAACTTAAGAAATAGAAAAAAACACAAGGTTTCCTAGTGATGTGGTGATTAACACCTGCCTTACATAAAGAATATTCCTGGAGTGTGTTTGCATGTTCACACAGTGTACCCATCTTCCCCGATAGCAGCTGGGATCTGATTAGTACTCCAAGTTGTGGAGTGACAATCTCCATGACCATATATCAGTGTAATGATTCCTTCATTTGTAAATACCCTGTGCACTCCTTAGCTTCACCACTAATTTGAAATAACTCTTTGCATTTTGGGCCCTGTAAATTTCAACATATAAAAGATATTAAACAAAACCAATAAAAAAAATGAATAAATAATTTTAGTCTCAAGTACCACAAAATACAGACTTTTTCTTCAAAGAGCTCTTGTGTAAATTCACCTGAAGCTTTGACAATATCTTTAAGAGCTAAGCAGCAGTTTTCACGGTTTAAAGTATGCTTGAATAACAACCTTGTCTGTTTTTATCTGTACGTGAGAAAAATCCATTGCACAGCCACAGAATCACATCGATTTTTCCTTTGAAAAGTGAATAAATTGTGCATGTGTTTTATGGAAACAGAAAAATCTATGCTGCTGTATACTGTGCTTGCTGCTTCTGTAAATCACAAGGTGATCAATGTGCTTATTGACTGATCCATTGCCTGGGAGTGAATATATACTACTGTAGTTGTATATGTGTGTGAGGGAATGACTATCCAAGTGGCCGAGCAGCGTACTGTACTCCTGCTTTCTGGAGCTTTGTGTGTGTGTGTTTCTGTTTTTGGATGTACTTCCAGGAGTTTGTGTTAAATGTGCTCAAAAAGCCATGCAGCCGTATGCTTCTGTGCACATTTAGGTCCCAGTGCCTGTATGTGTGTTTCTTATCAGCCCTGCAGCAGGGTCATGTCTGTATTGACAACCTGCTTGTCCCTGTCAAACTGACGACTTGAGGAAAAAGGCAATTCTCATTTAGCCCGGTAAAGCGTCCATTGTGTCATAATGACCTCTAGCCATTTATAAATCATACTTTAACATGAGGGACATGGACCTCTAACCACTGGCTGATTGCAGAATTGATCAAAATTACTCATTCATGAATCAGACAAGTATTTTTGCAGCACCCTGAGTTACAATCTCAAAGCACTTTAAAAGGTGAGACATTCACATGGGAAAAAACAGTGGTTATTGTACAAAGTTGTAGTAGTTATACTACACTATCTGCTGATCAGGTTTTTATGACTTCATCCAGTGTACAAGTAGCATCATTTCTGGTATAGTTTTTTCTTTTTGTTTTTTTCAACTTTGTTCCCATCTTCCTCTCTTTCCAATTTCATCTTCCTTCTCATTTCAATCAACCACCATATATTAATCTGCATACGAACAATCAGCAGCTCATGTTTACTGATTCGCTCAATCAAGTACCAGTTATCCCTTGAGGTGCAAGGTCCCCCATTGACGACCCATACGCATGTGTGTGTGTGTGTGTGTGTGTGTGTGTGTGTGTGTGTGTGTGTGCGCGCGCTGTGGACAACCCTGGGAGAGCCAGGCAGAACGTGTTGATCGATCCTCAGCAATTACCAGCCAATCGAAATGTGATTTATTTCCAAAGGAATTATTTCAATATGAAGAAAACTGGCCAGGAGATGGGAGGGCACACGTGTGCGTGTCAATAAACTACGACTACCTCTTTTGTTTCTCCTCTGTCCCTCTATCATTTCTTCATCCATCCATTTTTTTTACCTGCCATTTCCTCCATTTTTTTCTCAAGCTGCCATCCCACCGACTCATCTCTTTCCTCTCTTCATCCTTAACTTTGTTCAGTCCTCTTTGTTTGTCTCCAATCTCCATCTTTCCTTTTCTACACTTATCCTCTATCAATCCATGGGTCTCTGAAACTACATTAAGCATGTCCTTCAACCTTTTTATTCCATGCCCCATCCCTCGTTCATTGCAGCTTCTTTCTTCATCCTTCCTTCTCTTCTTGACTGCTCCCCAGTGAGACTATCATTTTGAGGCCTTTTCAATACGACCAGTCAACCAAGCAAAAAGACCAACTGAGATATTTTGACTCTTGATCCCCCGTCCCCACCCCACTCCACCCTCCCCTCCCCCCTTCAGTCTTTTTCACTACCACCTCCTCTCCTCCTCTCTTTTTGTTGCACTTAATTAAGTCGCCAAGTGGCTGTCAGGAATAATTTTTTGCTGCAGCATGGGGCCGAGGGCCACGGTGGACTTGACATTTGATAATATTGCGTCTCCACGTTGATTGAAATTGATTTTACGGGGGGGGGGGGGCTTGCCCGCCACCGCTGTGATCGTTTGACAACTCTCAGCCAATCAGCCCCAAGGACAGCCTGTGGATCCCCCATCTTTGGTCGTTGCAACTCATATTCCAACGAGTGTAGGCTGGTTGTGTGTGTGGGGGATATTCAGGATACCAAGGGTCGCACATAGCATTGTGGCAGGGTCATGGAACTGGCAGTCACAGTTCCTATAAATCAGCGAGGCAGTTCAGAGGGAAATGTTAAAGTCTGTTCTCTTTTTTCCTATGTACTTGTGAAAGTCGCACCTGCACCTGCAGGCAACTGTGTCCCCAGAGACACAAATATAGTTGGGCTTTTTTCAAAAACCTTTGGCCTTTTCGGCTACCTTTTTTTGTCTAGCAAGCTAATAGAGGGTATAATGTTAGATGCAAATGGCTGTTTTAATTGTTGTCTTATTAGTGGGGAGTGGGGGTTTTAACTAAAGAACATCATGATGAAATGCCACTCACAAGCAAGCTGCAGTCGGAATCAATCAGGGTAATTAATTAACAACATGAACACCACCATCAGTGTTTCCATAATGTTTACAATCAGACTGCAGTGCTTCCACTTCAATTCTCTCTGCAACTGGAGGCCCAGACCTGAGCAGCAGCAGCACCTAATTTCCTGGACGGGTCCACAACTTGTTTACTGCTATCTTTTTATGATTCGTTGTCCCAGGGCAAAACTTAATTGTTATTTTTGTTATTTTCAAAGATTAAGTATTTTGGAGCGCCCTGCCTAAGGAGCGTGATTTAAATTGTTTAGAATGTTGTTTTAATTAGTTTGTCCAATTGCGATGTTAGTGTATTGGATATGTTCTTTAGTTTTTCCAATTACAATTAGAGCAGCATACTTTTTATGTTTATCTTTCTGATACTTTTTGTTGTTATTTTAACATGTTTTGTAACTTTAATGAAAAATGCAACGCAGATAAGGAGCAGAACATCATCAGGCAGCCTCACTAAGTTTTTAATGTGAAAATTTTTGTGGAACTGATATGTTTTAAAACAAGTGTCATACTTATATTAAAGTTGTGAAAAACAACTTAATATATTGAACATTAATTCCACCATTTTAGTTATTAAAGTTTTACTATTAAAGAAAATAGTACTGGTACTTTTATTTTCACTCTACTTTTATTGCCTTTTAAATATAAAATTATTTGGTTTTATATGTTCATTAGCCTTAACACTGTTTGGCTTCTGTTGCAAAGCAGTGTTCAATATAAGGCCATGTACACACGTAGCCGGGTTTTTTTCAAAACCGAATATTTTCCCCCATCCCCCTGCAGAAAAAACTGCGTCCACACAGCCTCGTTTTTTGGACAAAAACTCTTTCTACACCTAAAAGCATAAATGTGTTGTGAAGCCTGTCCGTTAGCAAAATAGTAAAGCGTGCAGCCAACTTTCTTTGTAACGCTACGATTTGAAAATGTAATAACTCTGAGAGAGACAAGAGTGAGGACCGTGACATGCGGAAACTGTGATGCCATTCCTCGGGAAGGACAATTTCCTGCTCAAAGTTTTGCTACCAGCTGACAGTGCGTCCCCGTCTGACCCAAAACCTGCGAGGTACATAGGGTAGGCGGCGTATAACCGTCCTAAACACCGTTCTTCTACACAGAGCAGTAGTTGAGCTAGTAAAAACAAGCAAGCAAAAAGTCCCTGGACAATAGACAAGGATAACTGTTTCGGAGTGTAAACACATGTCGCACATGCAAGGTCAGGGCATTTTGGTTGCGGACGGTGACGTTTTGGAACATAAATTTCTGGTTATTAATGTCCACACACAAAAGCTTAAAATGGAGAATTTGCAAATCTTCACTTTGCCCGGAGGTTTTTTAAATAATCGTTTTTTGAATTTGCAAATCTACGTTTAAGTGTGGATGACAGGCCAAATCGTAGAAAATATCTTGGACAAGGCCTAAGTCACAACATTATAATTAGCTTGATTTTTATTAAATGCAATTTTCCTCTTGTTAAAAGCACAGATAATCTTCATCTATCTATTTGAAAAAAGGAAATGAAGACCTTATAAGTAAATCTATAAATAGATTATATTTCAGCTTTGGGAATTTTCTTGAAGGACAAGCTAGTGGCAAGCTGCCAAACATTTAAATTGGGTAAAGCCCTGGAGCGAAGTACTTAACCACCTTAGTTCCTACAGAGGCCTTCATAACTATAAAAACATTTCTGACAGATGCTTGGATTTTGAGATACTTGGTTGGTTTCGAGCATCTAAACGTAAATACACTCAATTTGTTGAGAACACTGGTTGTTTAATGGTCATTCTCATCTGGCTCTATGTCAGCTGAATTCTGGGTGTCACTTTCCTGATGAACACCAAAACAGGACAAATTTATTATGAAAAAGGTGTTCAAATCACCTCTCACTATTCCAGACAAACACAAATACTTTACAGCACAGAGTAGGAAAACAACTTTTATTTCTCTCTTTTTAGCAGGAGACTTATAAGTTTTTCTTAAACTTAACAGTTTTTTCTGCCATACAGTATGTAATTAACTGTAAGTAGTTATGGCAACATCCTTAAGACCTTTACACTTCTGTTAATAGACGGGAAATGCAACCAAACTTATGTTCACATTTTCAACTGATATTCTACTGTTATTGCAGTAACTGGAACCTCCATTTTCTCTTTCATTCTCTCTTCCTCTTCATACATCCTTCCATTTATGTCCCACAACCATGCTATTAACCTCTGGCCTCGTGTCTCTCCTCCCATCACAGCAGCTGTAATTAGAAGGTCAATCTTAACCTCGCTATCATTTATACTGCAGTAACATGCATATGTAAAAACCAACATCCCTGGTGATATAGTCATTACAAAAAACAAGCCAATGTACAAGAAAGAAAGTTATCGAATTTAAGCTGATGTCTGATCAACTTTAATGTTGATAGTATATTTAACAAATGATCCTGTTTAAAAATACAGAAAAAAATGTTAAAAAAAGCATCACACAAAAAAAAGACATCACAAAAAAGGGATTTTTGTTTTATATTCATGAGTTTAGAAAAGAACAATTGTGCACTGTTTAAAGTTTCATTAGCTTTAAAAGGGAAACCAAAGCTTATAAGCTTGCTCTTCTGAACCCGAGAGCTCAAGAAGTAGCACACAGCAGATTATTTGTGGGACTAGTAATTTTCTTTATTGATTTTAAAGAATTAACATCATTTACTTAATTTAGTTCCATTTCAGATTGGGTTGTTTCCTAATCACGTATTTTAGAACATGCTCATCTTCTTTTTGAGTACAAGTACAAACACACAAGCAGACAGAAATGTGCTTGTGCATGCACTTTCACACATACACACACACCAGGGTTGACAGGATTGGGCAATGAGCTGTCAGAGCAGTTTCTCTGCATCACACAGGTCATTGGCTGATCCCTGTCTGTCTCTTTTTGACTGTCTTTTTATCTGCTTTCTTTGCTCTCCATATCTCCTCTGTCTCTCCCAAGCGTCTCATTTTACACAAAATACAATTAAGGTGTGTGTATCAGTGTCAGACCCCTGCTATTAGCACCTCAGTCTAAATGGCACTTGGCAGAGCGCTGAATCGCAGCTTCCTCCTCTGAGTCCAACGATTAGGGGCCTCACACATACAATCACTATCAAAACACATTAAGACCTAAACAACTTGACGCAGTAGAGTACAGTAAAAGCTGCAGTGCCTGTAACGGTGTGCTGACACTGTATGCCCTGTGGGCATTTCAGCACTTGTTCTTTATTTCATTTCATCTTGAAGTTTCTTAAATTTGAGACATATCACTCTTGAAAAAAAAGATTGCGAGATACAGTGGTGCAAAACCTCTTACTGACCAAGAATTGGTAAACCTATTACCAATTTTCATGCAACTAACCATGAAAATTAATTGTTCATGTAATTTTAGAGTGATTTTGTCTGCAAATGCAGAGCATGGCTGTAGACAAAAAACACTACTTAAAAACTAGCTCCTATCCTCTTCTTTTTTTTTTTTGTTTAGCCAGAGCCAGAGCCCATCTATCAGTAATTTCAGTTTATAATCAAACACAGATAAATTTAAAGTTATCATTCAGTTCTGTGAAAAAGCATCTTTACCTTCCTTTATACAATAAAGGCTTAAAATAAGAAATCTAATGAATGGCAGTTTAAAGTCCTTTGTAATTCTCACACAGATAAAATACTTCTCCGACACACAGGCGTTCTCTCAAACCTTGCAGCAGTAAATATCTAAGATCTACATCCTTTACACAGGATTGCCTAATTACTCTAAACATGGTAGCTGATTAACTTGTAATTGCTGCTCTGAATGCAGCCTGTCCCTCTCTCCTCGTTAAGGTTATTACTGACTATAATTACCGCTAATTTGCAGAGTATAACACACACGCTCACACAACCACACATGAGTGCATACATCTATGCAGGTGGATGCTTATACCTAAGCACCTGAACACATTCTCACACACTCATGCACACCCTGCCAGGGAGCTAAGTATCCTGCCAGGAGGACAGTTAGTTTCTTGGAAACTGTGACTGCAGCACAAAGCAATAACAGTGAAATTTAGGCAACCAAATTCATTTTCAGTATGTTGCCTCATTTAACCAATGACATTCACAGCAGCCAAACAGCGTAATGGTCTTCATATGTCACGTTGTGCTTTTTCTGGTGTCCTTTAAACTTCATGATTTGCTCGTTTTTCTTCTTTTTTGTCGTTTGATCATAAAAAGTGATGCCTAAATGTTTTAAACTTACTTTTTTTTTACACTACAATATTTAAAATTATTTTACTATGAGACACTCATAAAAGCAAGTATTTTGGTAAACATAGTGTAATAGTAAATATAGTAGCTCACAGGCATGTGAACAGATTAAACGAAGTCTCTTTCCAAGAGTAACCTTTTAACTTTGTTTTAAATACAGAGATGTTCATATTCACAACATTTACCACTGTGTAGGAGTAGATAAAAGGGCATTCAAATTTTAATCGCAATCAAATTTATGTCACAGGTGACAAGCATGAGGCATTTTCAGTCAATCCATTTACAGAGCCGGAGCCATATTCTTCGTCACATTCCAGTAGTTAATGATAATGCACATGTAAACTGGCTGATAACCATAAAAAAATAGACTTTCCAGTGGACTGAGGAAATAACCGAAGTTGAAATGTTGGAGAGAAGGAGTTTAGCAAAGGACAGCCATAAAGTTATTTTCCTCCCAAACTGTAGCTGACAGAAAGGCCACAGTACATCAGTAACATGAAGGTGGTTTGGATTCAGTGAAATGAACACATTTAAACAATGTGCAAACTTAAAGCCAAAGACAGGAAAAATGACTTATTTAACTCAAAAGTGTATCATCCCAGCAACTTCTCAGAAAGCATGAAAATGTGGACAGATGCGACCCAATGCACCGACTCTTGCAGTGCAAGCTTAAAACAGAAACATTGGCTCATTTGTGGCTGCCACCCTAAATGAAAATCACCCAACGTTTTAATGTGTGGTTTTTCCATCACATTATGACAAGCTGGTATTTCCTATAAAACCATGGATTTTTTTTTCATTTCAAACATTTGATATTTTTTTCTAGGTTCTTATTGAGAATAAACTTATTCATGAGGATATTTGCACATCACTGCATTCTTCTTTTATTTTCTGCATCCCAGCTTTTTTAAGAATTAGGATTCTATACACATAAAATCAATTTGCTGATAAATCATTGAAACAAGGCAGTCCCATGCCACACTTTAGGTGTTGTATGCATGTACAGCACACACAAATGTGTTTTAAAATAATCATCCAAATAAATCTCTGCTAAGAAATGATTATAAAAATGTATTTTCAATGTTTTAAGTATATCCTGTCATCACAGAGATCATATGCCAAATTGTTTTGATATCCTGCAGGAAATCAGATAAGTAGCGACATATGTTTTGCTTTTCCATAAAAGCAACATTTGGAGAATTCACTATCTACTTACAAAATCCAAACAGGGAATTTAGAAATGCTTATTTCTTTGTGTTAGAAGTTCCTCTGTGCCTTCCTGTGAACTGAGGAATAAATAACATTTAAATGTAAAAAAGTAGATTGGACAACTTGTTTTTATGGACTTCAATTCCAGTACATGATCGTGCTGGTCAGTGCCATTGTGTCCTTTGTGAACTAAAACATTAGTGAACCGGAAGCTAAAAGTACAGTATAATGGCATATTTAAATGATTTTCTATGCTCTCCCCTCTCCTCTGTGTAGAAAGGCTTTTGAATTAATCTAAATCCGGCTTAATCATAATTCTCCAACTAAACTTGCTACAGAGAAAGCTACAAGCACAAAGCTCCTTTTAAGTTCATAATCACTTTCTCCTTTAGCCAGAGATAATGGTACTACTTGTGAGAGATTTAGCCTTCGTCTGTATTTCTCTCTCCTCTACTAACTCTCTGTCTCTCTCTATATCCCCCAAACATACTATCTCTCTTTCTTCGGACCATTAGTGATATTGCCGGGCCGCAGACCTCTGTGTTAAGTCACTTAATCAAAAGCAATGGGTTGAAAATCTTGTTTGGCCTCTTATGTCTGATTCATTCCTGCAGACAGGAGCAGGGGAGAGACAGAGCGAGGGCCCGGGGGAAATAAATGGAGAGCGAGACAGATGCACAGAGGGAACGGGGAGAAAGTGAGCAAGTGAGTGCTGATAGTACAGTGAGATGGTGAAGGCAACCGTGTGAAAGGATGGTCCTATGTGTTATCAGCTAAGTAGCAACAGAAAGGCCATCATTGGCTGCTTCACCCTCAGGGCAATGAGAAGGCCACTGTTCCTCTAACCACTTCTGACTACCTTTCATCGACACACATACCCACACACACAAGTTTGACTTTTTTGTGATCATTTCTGATGAAAAACATTCATGAAAAAACATTTTTTGGAACATAAAGCTTTTTGGCTCTTTTTCTCCTTCAATACAAAACCAGGACAAACCTTGATGGTAAAGTCTTCAGAGTAAAAAAAAAACAACCCGAAATTGATTTAATTATTTTTTTTCTGATTATGGAATTTGATTATGGAAGGTTAGCCATGGAAACATCACTAATAAAACAGAGAACCATCAATGACCACAAAACCAGTTATGATGTTTATGGTTAAGGGGGAAAAAAACACAAATGAATATGACCTAAGTGGGAACCAAACAGTGTTGTACCTACAATTTCTTTCAAGTGCAGTTGATGCTGTGGGATACTTAGCATTCCCACTGCCTTGGAAATTGGTCTGACTGAAGGAATGGTGGTGCTTACATACAGTACAGATGCATTCTTTAGTCCTCCATAGAAGTGGAGCAGGGTTATTGCCTAATGCAGCTTAAAAACAACCAGGATACATTTAAATGTCTTGGACTGGCCAATCTGACCAATAATCCGTGGTGATTTGAAGATTACTGTCCGAGGCAGAACCTGTCTAATGTGAAGCAGCTGGACCTCTCCTGTCTGAGAGAAGGCAACATTTCTTAATGCAAAATTGGAGATGTATTCAAGTAGTTTTCTGGCTTTTTGTCTCATGCTTTGTCCATATGACAAAAACATATCTTCCATCTGTAAATTCATTGCCATACTATAGTGATCAAACGATGAAAATTCATTTTAATTCCAGGTTGTAAGAAAAAACAAGGCAAAAATATAAAAGGAGATAATATTTGTGCAAGGCAATAGACATGAGGTTGTCACACTCCAAAATTCAAACAAGATCTAAGTTAACTAAACTACAATCAAAAACAAAGGATTAAATATCACCAAAGGATGATTGGACCACTAACAACTGGATAACCTTTCAGTGTTTGTCCTCACAAGTACAGAAATACAAAAACACTGGCATTGTGTGTGTAGAGGAGATGATGGGTGATGGAGGGGCTCTATGCTCCATAGGGGGCCAAATGGAACATACGGAGCAGCATACCCCCCCCTATTGTTGTACAACACACACAACGGATGCACACACAGATTTTATTTTCATTTATTAATTCAAAAAAAGGGGGGAAAAGTTTTCTTCCCTTCCTCAGTGCATCTGACAGGCTAAATGATCAGTCAACTGTCTCATGGAGGATGTGCAACAGAAGGAGGAAACACAAAGAAAATGGTCCTAGTGGATATGGATTCATCAGTATAGATCTGTTATATTTTCAATAATACATGCTGATAAACATATCTGTAAAAATGAAAATGGCCAATTCATCAAAACCTGCACTTGCAAGACCGAGGGCTTCCATCTGAAATTTGTTGCAAAAGCAAATGGGGGTGGGTATGACTGATTCCTTTATGCGAGACATCATACCATAAATGCACTTCCAAACATTTGTAAAGCTTCTAACATTAATACACTTTCAGACTTTGTCTTAGTTGCAGAAGTTATGGGATTTTTTCCCTTCAAACTGGGAAACTGTATAAAGCCAGAGATCGATAAGATGGTTTAAAAGTCATAAGTAAATTGAATTTTCTTAATTATAGTAAAAGTCAAAAAGTGCAGTACTTTGTTTTGAATTACACACACACACACACACTCAGGACATCAGGGTCAGAGAGTAATCTTTCTACCCTTAAGACGAACTCAGTTTTAATTTCCTAATTGATAGAGATGGATTGAGGGATAGACAGAAAGCAGAGATGGAACAGGGAAATTGATGCAACTCTCTCATCACTTTTAATAGCCTTTTATTTCCTGTTCTTTTTCCTTTTCTCGTTTTCCCTTGCCCCATATGTATGAATGTTCAAAGTCCTTTGGATTTAGGGCATTGCATTGTAGGACTATGAAGTTAGCAGCCCGACTAAGTGGAATCAAGTCTTTTGTAAAAACACCCCAGAAAAGCATCAGAAAATCCCTTCCAGACCAAATTTTCTGAAGCACCATAGCTCTCCTTTTCCTTTTGGAAATACTTAAAAGGAAGAGCAAGGAAATTAAACAGAATTTAAATTTAGAATTGTATAAAATCTGCAAAAGTAGAGCATACACACACACACACACACACACAACTGATCTTTTGTGTCTGAAAAAGAATGTGTTGCAGAATCTTTGGAGGGTGAGGTACTTGACATCAAACGCAGCATAGCTCTCAATCACACAATGACCCACTGACTTGCAGCCACAGGTGTATTGGACACACTGTTACACCCACCTCTTACACTCTGAAAACACTCTATTCAATTAAAAACAAGAGACATGCACACATTTATACACATTCAAACCCATCCATGCAATCACCAGCCCAACACCTAATACACACAGGCACACACACAAAGTTGGAAATTCAGCCCTGTTGCAGATGCTTCTCAATTCAATTAAAATACACTGAAATACTTCTTTTGATCTCCGAATTGGCTATCAGTCACAAACACCTGATCCTAGCAGCACTAGTGGCCTCATTGTCTGTAACACAATGCTGCTAAAAGCTTACATCATGTGGCCAGCAGTAAGAACAGTTTTCAAGCAAAAGTGATATCACAACAGAAGAGCGTGCTTCAGATTCACTTATATTTCATCTTTGTGTGCTTCTTCGGGGTTATGTGTGGCTTTGCGTTTACATGCACATACTGAGCCTGTATGTTTGCAGAGCTCAACAAATTAATTTGCACTCCATTTGAAGATGATTTTTCTCCCCATTTCAGAATTACAGATTATACTGGAATTATGTTCCAATCCGAGCTCTATATCTGTGTTCTGTTTGATTATAGGACTAAACAGAAAAAAAAAACTTTGCCACAAAATGAAGTGCACCGTATTGTTGTACGCTGTTATTGTTGTATGTTGTTATTTCATATGTTTCACACAATTTTTTGATTGTTTTCAAATTGACAAATAAGATTTCTGACTGAGTTTGTTAATAAAAATGTTTTATTTGGCAAAAATATATGTACTCTGTTTTAATATGATCATGTTTATGATAACATGACAATTACTAAAGGCAAAATTATTAATTGTTTATGAAATTTTTAAGCATTTGCAGTAACACTGTATGTTTGCTGAAATTTTGCAAATCTAACATGTAGTTTCTACTTAAAATATGATAAGATGTACATTATTAATTTGTGTACTTTTACTTAAAACCTTATGACTCACAATCTTTCCTTGATTAATTTGTGTTGAACTAACAGGAAAAAATGAAGTTCTAATAAGACTAACTCTGGGAAGCTATCGCAGGATTGCAACTCGTGATGAAGAGATCCCAGCGCTGCACACAAACATGAGGAGCACTTGGAAGGTTTAAGGTAAACTGGAATCCTGTGATTGGTTAACGCACCACGTCAAGTTGCAAAAGTTCAACATTTCAAACTCCAGCGTCGGACTTAACGCGCGTTAAACGCTCAAACGGCCAAAATGTGCCGACAAGGCGCTGCAGCCTTTTCAATGCTCCCCCGACGTATGAAATGAGGACACTGACATAATCTGAAACCAAAAAAAAGTTTTGAAACCTTGAAAATCAGGTTTTGAAAATTTTAAACCTGACACGAATTAGTGGCGCAAATGGAGCATATTAGTCGTGTGAACGGAGCATATTTATTTGCTTCAAATTCCTGCGTCAAAAATAACTTTCTGGAGTGGGAAGGCTTGCTTGTCACTTCAGTAAACAAAGAACTTGGTTGTGGTTATTATGAGAGTTGCAGCATTGTACCTGCTTTGGAAGTTGGCATCTGCCAGATCC
>JBBBVT010000020.1:16950165-16963661 GCA_037177035.1 Craterocephalus eyresii | reverse complement strand
TTCCAACGTCTCAATCAGCATGAGGGTGAGTAAACAAATGAAGGCACATCATTCTGAGGGCGGAGTATCCCTTTAAGCGGCAGAGTATCAGCTGGATAGCGATAGATGCATAAGCCACATCATAGCATGCACAGTGCAATAGCTTCCTTAACCAAAACAGGCCACAGAAACAAAGGAGTGCTTATTGACAACATTTTAAACCAATATTTAAATCAACAAAAAGAAAATCCGTTAGTCTAAACAACAAACCATTCCCTCATTTTGATGCCAGGTCGCATGGCAGTTCACCTGTAAACCAGTAAACGGAGTGTCAAGCTCCAGCGTTTTAAGTTGGATCGGTTAGATTGGTACCCCAATGAAAGGATCCCAAAAAAGTACAATGGATCAGTTGGATATCAGGGTATCCTTACCAGTTTTTGTGTATGGAAATCCCCCAGAAATCCATCCTGGACCCATTAGTTTAAACAGCATTGATGACAAGATTAATAACACAAGTTACAGAAACTATATTTTTAGTCCATCTCTATGCCTAAAACCATGTTAGAGAAACAAAAAGAAGGAATCTGAGACAGAAAGCTCTGGGTTTTCCACTTAAAAGCTGCACTCACCAGCTAGCTGGATAACACCAGATTTTGTGATAAAATCCATTTCAATTCTTGCCACACGCACTCTTTGTACATGTCCATCCATATTTTTAGTTGTGCATTTGTGCGTTTTTGTGTATGCATCCTGGACTGCGTCTCATTCACTTCAGATGCGAGGACTTTTCACTCGATGAGCAGATGAAAGCCACTGAGCGGTAATGGAACCTCTGTTGAGACCAGCCAGCCAATCTGCAGCTAGCAAAAATACACTTCACGCAATCACAAGCATGCACAAAACCACACAACCTCCCTCAGACACACACAACTACATTTGCATCTTGAGTGCACGGCAGCTTGCTAGCTGGTGAGACTATTTGAGTTACTATTCAAATGAAAGCAGTGTGTGTGTGAGCCCTGGAGAGGGAGAAAAAAGCAGAACACAGTTTTTTAGGAATATGCAAATACTGCTCTGCATGGGAAATCTATTTTGAAATGAGCTTTCTATTTGAGGAGCTTAAATCAAGAATCACTTGGCTATGCTGATGTGAACTGAATAGGTTTTGTTTTTGCTGACATGTATAGTAAGGTCGGCAAGACTTAAAAGGGCTACAAATCCAGAATATGTATTAACCAAGGCAGAAATTTGCGTAGACATTAAAAAAGAGCTTAAATATTTAACTGCAGAACTTAAAGTTCTTTATTTCTTACAAATCAAGTTTTTTTTATGTAGATTTTCAGGTAGCAGCATTCATTACACTTTCTGTCTATGCAAGTGCTGTTCACTATCTACTACTTGACACATGACAATGAAGCTTTTTTTGTCTCAGGCCTTCCTATCAGCTTACTTATACATAAGACAAGAGAAGGATGAGTTTCTGTTTTAAATCAAGCTGATACCAGTCAAGAGCTAAATAATCAATCAAACTGATGTGAAAATGAAACTGATTTTACAGTAAGAAGCAAAACTAAAGTAAAAAAGTCTGCAGTAAAAAAACAATTAAGAATGCTACTGTTGACTGAAACATCTCCCTACTTTATCTTTTCACTTTACAAATCATTGCAGTAGTGCTGATATACATCTAAAGCAACATTTAAGCCCGAGACTGTAAGTCAGATGGATGATGAGAGACTAGGGACAGATGTGGAAAGTTGCTCTAAGCAACCTCATATGCACAAACATCAACATGAATTTAAAACATAGTTAAAATGTCATATGAAACTTGAAATATTTTAAATCCCAACAGTAAAGCTCATTGTGAATCATCATTATACTTAGTGCTATATTTCTGTCATACTGCTCTGTTTCCAGTGAGACTTTTTATTACAATGATTTGTTTATAGCGGAGCAGTCCGTGGTCGCCCTTGTTAGTGAGTCTGACTAAAGATGCATGGGTGTGTTTGCACATCTAAGAGGTTTTTGCACTCTTGTATATACATACAGTAGATTGCTTTGTCCGAACATTCACAAATTAACACACAGGACTGTTTATGAGTGCGGTCATTTACTGTGTGTATCTTTGGTTTGCAGTTAGAGAGGGAGTGTGTATCTTCATTTCATACTCTATGGGTCATAAAGCACATCTGAGACTGAGAGGTCGATAGATAGAGGCTACAGCCTTCTGTGTAAAACTTACAACTCTCAGATAAACAGAGTCTCAGATAAACTGACAGAAGTTAAAATCATAGACAATACAATGCAGTAAATCAGATGCACCAACTCATGCACTGTAACAACAATCTACCCCAAAATCCCTATCATATAGGATACTCTGTTTGTCCATTGCTCTTCCTTAAAAAAGAATCTAGCAAATATGTAACTCACTAATGAGTAAAAGTATGACCAACTAATGACTGAATTATGAATTTTTAGGGCCCTGATATGCTGGATATCTCACTGGCTTACCGAGACACTTAGAGAATGAAGCTGTCATTCTTAATTTCTTATTTGTTATAGTAATAATAATTTACTGTAATAACAATTTAATATGTTCAACCAACATAGAGCTCACTCACTCAGAGTGTAAGCCAGGTTATTTGTACCCAGAATCCATCTGTATGTCTCGTAAAACAGCTAAATGATCATCAATAAATTGATATGACCTGATTAAATAAGATGAAAAAGAAAAAAATAACAAAGATTTTTTTATTGTTTAGCTTATCTATTAATGTAAAATGTAACGATAATGTTAATAATAATAATAATAGTAATAATCATCATCGTCATCATCATCATCAGAATTCATACATAAAATAATCCCCTTTAATCGCCAACTATAAACACACACATAACAGAAGTAGTTAAGACCTGACGTTGTACAAAAAGGAAAGATCAACATGACAGTGGATGAACCACAAAAAAACATTTTCTATTTAAATAGTAAAAATTCATAATCTCTCCACTTCTAACACCTGTTTACACCCATCACCAGCCCTTCATCCCCCCCTTCAATGGTGAAGCAATCTTGCAGCAGTCACAGCCTTCTCTCCCTGCAAAATTAATTTGACAGGTTTGCATTAAGGCACCTGATCAATACCCACTTAGAGCCGTGAGGGCTAAAGCCAAGAAAAATAACACAGCGGCCTCCCCTCCTCTCCCTCTGTACTAGATGAGAAAAAATGAATCTTGGACACTTTCCCCCCAACCCAACACACCCCAAACCCCCATTCGCTCGGCTGTCCTAAGCCCTGCTCTCTATCAGACCAACATACACACAAGTTAACACTTGCACATACATATAGCAGTGCACAAATGAACAAAAAGGCTGACATACAAACGTACACATGCAGCTCCAAGCTTCTCTATCACCACCTGATCTCCTGCCATTGATCGGCAACAGTTAAGTTGACAGAGGGCCTGGAAGGTGTGTGTATGTGTGTGTTTATATATGTCTGTGTGAGTGTTTGGGTTTACTTTGTGATTTTTACCTGGCACTTAAAGAGCACACAACAAAATAACCTTGATAAAGTCAACACTCAGTCGATGATACGGATGATACATGCTAAAATAATAGCACAGAATCTGCCAGAGTTTGATAGGACATCACATAGTGCACCAGTAACATGAGGAGACTGATGAAAAAAAGAAATGCAGAAAAAAAATCTGAATAAATATATTGTTAAACATAAACTCTCATTTCATTACACTTGATTACGCTTGTTTTTACTTAACAGCATAACACAATTAACAGAACATAAGCTAAAATAAGCTCAAAAGCCAGAATTTTTATTGTCCCCACTAAGTGGGGGTCAAGGGAATGTCAGGCAGCATTTCTAGATTTGGAGCCCCTGTATCAGGACAAGAGCTATACTCCTCCACTTATCCCTTTCTTTCCTCTTCATCCATCTGTCATTGAGTCTTCCAGGGCTATCCCATTTTATCCAGGCAGAAATCAATACCTGGCCCCTGAGACAGGCCCTCAATAAACAGCAGAGAGGGAAACATGGGCCAGACTGCAGAGCTCAAGCAGCCCCCCCCCCCCCTTACTGCTTTCAACACAAAGTAAATGGACTCACTACTTTTCCTCTAACTTCCAACCAACAGCAGAGACCTCTGTCCAATGTTTCAGCCCTCAAGGTTGCAATGATGCCTCAGTCCCAACCATCATTCATCCAACTCATAACGGCCAGAGACTATTAAAGTAGGCATCTATAATGCACTACCAAAAGGACTGTGTATGCATACTGTAAGTGGTGCATTTACCCATGCAGGATGTCTTTACTAATCTCTGAACATGGTTATTTGCTGTACAAAAACCGGCCACCGGCAAGTATCTTGCAATCCACATTTCCTTTGCTGAAGGATTTTGTTTCCTTACTCTAGCCTTCAAACAACCTCCTTCCAGAAACCTCTTGATACCTGAGAAGTGAGTGTAGCATAGCAACAGCAGCAATGCTTGGCTACAAGTAAAACTTGTTCAATGAAAATGTAGGAAAAATGCATTTAGCAAAAATGCATTTGTCTATGAATGCTGAATCTCTACCCACTGTTCTGCAGTGCCACTTGAAATAAACACTAAAGTTAAGAGCAGTGCAAGCAGCACGCCATGTCTGCAGTGTTTTGGGCCTTCAAGAAACAGTGCTCATTTAACAAAATTTCAATAACTCCACTACTTCCCCACCAATAGTTTACTATTGAACCTTCCATCTTTGGAACACAAGAGACTTAAATGCCTCCAAATAACTTTGTATTAAATCAGACTTGTATAATTTTCCATCCACTAAGCAAGTGAACTACAGGGAAATTGAGAAGCCAAGGAAAAAACTGCTTTGTTTTGGCACTGAACTTTAAAAAGATTCTTGAGCTTCTTGCCAAGGATATTATCCAATACCTTCCCACTTACGTGTCTCAGTACTTTACTGGATCGCTTCTGTGAGCGCATGTTTCCTCTCTTTCCTGATAGTTTGCTCACTGGTGAATTACTGGATATGCACCTGCACACACTTTCCTCGTTTTTCACCTCCTATAGTTGAAAGCAGGAGTTTGAAAAAGAAAAGACAGCGATGGGATTTTACTTGTGCGAATGGAGGCCCGTGCACGCTGAGCAGCCACGATGCAATTTCACTGTAGCATTGCCACTTTCAGACCTATTCATCCCTCCCTGCTGAGCTCCATTAGAGAAGATGGGCAGGTGAACAAGTTTGCATAGAAAACAAGTTCCTCTAGGCACTGCTGAAGCATCAACTACCCCCAGCCTCTGAGAACAGTTCTCCTCCACCCAGACATGGAACACAGGCCTTCTTAGCCAGATGCAGATTGGAACAGACATCAATAAATAATTTAGAGGTCTTGAGACTTTTAAGTAGGAATCTATGCAGTGTGAAAAGCTGTTTAATCTAGTAACCTCTGACGCCATATCAATCAAAGTGGGATAAAAGCTGCTAACGTTGGCACAAAAAGGAGAAGCTAGGTTTTTTTTCCCCTTATATCCATCTCCCTCGCTTTAGACCCTTCCACCACAACTTTTTTGTCAAGTTGATGGGACATTAGGTGACATCTGTATTCATCAAATGAGACTCACTGGGTAGAGAAACGGAATAAGAAAGCCAAAAAGGAAAAAGGGGACCAAAGAATCAATGCAGCTCATGTTAATACAATAAAAAAGAGCCAACAAAACACACAGGATTTGGTAAAAATGCATTTGGAGATGCATTTCAAAAATGGAGTTTCATTTAACCTGCCAGACACTTGAACAAGCCAATTTCTTGTCAAAGGGAGGAAATGTAATGAAATGTCAAAAGACATTTTTACTGCTAATTCTCACAGGCGCAAGGATATACTGATGTGATAAAATACAAGAGAGTCCTGTATGCAAAATGAGCAATATCAAACTTGGGCACAGATGGAGTGATTTGAGCAATATTTCCTTCTCACATATTTGTAGTTCAATTCATGATTCACAAATTGAAATGTTTTACATTTTTATAGCAATAAGTCCCCTGACAGTTTAAACTATGCTCCTAAAAGAAAAAAAAAGTAGAAAATTTATTTATATTACATGTATACATTTTATCAGGTGTTTTAGCACAGCTGAGTAATTTGCCAGTGAGAGCATAGCTGTCAAATTACAATAATGTCAGGGCCATAAATGGACAAGCAAGTTTGATTCTGACAATACATCCAAATAGAGACAGAAAAAAGAAATGAAAGCGTGTCTGAGACCAAACACACACACACACACACAAAGTGCTCTATCCCCTGGTGTCATCAGCAGATGTGTACATACCCTAGTCTCAATACAATACAGATGAGCTAATAGCCTCAGAGGCTCCCAGCCTGCCCCTGATCTCCATAATATCCCAATACACACACTTACAGAAAGCGAGAGAAAAGTGTGTCCAAATCGGCACAAATCCCATAACATCTCATACTGTCTGTCTGTGGGGAGTCGGCTAGATCTGGTATACATTCAGCTACATACAGCAGCAAAATATGATCACTTAGAGACACATTCAGAGACAGTTCAATTTGTGCAGGCTGGTTACTCATTTTGACACAAACAAGAATGCACATGCACACAGTGTAACTTGGATTCATGTGTTTTAGATGTTTTATCATGTTTGCAACTAACTTTTAGAAACAACTTCTTACAACTCTGAAAACACCATTATAGTCTCTAGTGAAACAGAATTACATATTGGGTTTCTAGAAAACATATTTGTTTCTTTTTATTGTTGTAGCTTTTGTATAAATGGGAATTCTACATCCCCAGTTAATGCATACACAAAAAACTGTTGGGACATGTGTAAATACATGTAAGGTGCTAAATAAAGATCAGCTTTGTAAACCAACTAGTAACCACAACATTTTTCTTTAGATATAATTTTTTTAATAACCAAAGCCACTTGGTTCCATTTTGAAAATTGACTATGGTTAAGGTTACGATATTAAATACTGTGAGCAGTTGAGGGAAAGAAAAAAAAAGACGATCTAAAATTGCTATTGCTAGGGTGTTACATCAGATTTAATGTGTAAAACTTTCACATTTTTGCACAGGGGATTTGAATTCAAATTTATTTGACTTGGATATGCACAATAATACTGTACACTGACCTCAATGGGAATGATGTTTTGTGCCAAGCCTTAGCAAGGCTGGTGTTTTCCACCGGCACACGTTTTCCACCACTCACTAAAATGAAGATAAAGACAAATGAATAACATAACATTAAAACATTCAGACTCACTGACATACTGCAACTACACACAGAGATTCACACACAACAGTTCATTAGTGCGTACGATGTGCATCACATGTACTTTGCCACATTATTGTACTATATAGGAGGCATATTTCTGTTACCTTAGTATCACATAAGTAGGCTTTTTTCTAACTATAAATATAAGATGGCTAAATAGAGAAATTTTCCCACAGAAAAATAAATAATAACATAACTAAATCTGGAATCATTTAAATGGTCTGATATTTAAAAAAGTGACTTAATGCAGCACAACAGAAACAACTTACAACTGTCTCTTTTTATCTGTAACTAGTGGATTTCAGTAATATCACCTTGTCATTTGATTTATCTTCAATGTAAGTCTCTGTTGGATTTTTCTTTTCCTCTCCAAACTTGAGTTAAATGTCATAAAACGTCATTCAAGTTGACAAAAATGTGACATTAATATACAGCCACTTTCAGACTCGCATTACAGAATATTTGCAGTAAAGTTCATCTGCTCCTTCACCGGAGTTGTCTTTTCATACATCTCTCTTCTTCTGGCACATTTTACATCTTGCTACGTTCAGATATGGGAAAATGTTCCGGATAGGTTGATTATTGAAACAGGATAAGATGTATGTTTTGCGACTTGTCCAGAACATTTCTTGTACGTTCAGACGAAATTACGTGCCACAGCATGAAGAAACTAATTTTAAAAAGGTTATATAAAAAATAAATGAATATATGATTAGGAATACATCTCTTGTCATGCCTCTGAGTGCAGGAATGGCTGTCTGTGTATGTGCGTGCGTGCATGTGTGAAACATCTCTACATGACTGGAGTCAAGCTACCCAAAGCAAGTAAATAACGAGCAAAGCAACTTCAACTTCAGTCCATGGCTTTGAGAGGATCGGAGGGGATCTGAGAATCACCACAGGGATTTATGTGTGTACCAGTGTGTAGTGTCTCATTTACAGTGCAGAGAAGACGCAAGAAGAAGCACCAGAGGGATACTGCAAAGGAGCTCAGTAACACACTGATTAGAGACATATAAAAACACATAACAATATGTACACACACACATATCACACAACCACCAGGGTGTTTTTGTTCAGTAACGATTGTGCAACACTCTGGTAATATAAAGACCTTTATTTTCATTATTTAAATAAAACCATGAATATCAAAGATGCCATTACCATGAAACAAGGACAATTTATCAATGTAAAAACTCAACTGGGGCAAAGTAATGACACAAACATTAAATAAATAGCTAGTGAAAATCACATCTAATGTAGCCGTGTAAAAAAACAAATAAGCAGACACTGAGAATACATGATTGAGACAAAATTACATTTCATCAGCATTTACAAAAGTTTTGCCTCAATCCCAGCATCCCAGCTGTCTATGGAGAGCAATTGCGACAACTTTCTTCTTAAGCTGTAATAATTAAAGATTTGAAAAAAAAAACACAGTGAAGGACTGACTGATATTAAAAAATTTAACAATGCTTTCAATGAAGCAATAAATGAACAATATGGAAAGGTGCATGATGAGTCAGTTGTCATGGCAGAGTTGGTCCCTGCACTGTTCCTTTACTTCCCTCGGGCTGCTGGGATAGATTTGACATTTGTCAATTAACAAATACAAACACACACATACACTCACTTCTCTGTGCCCATGCCTCTACCGGCATTCGCGTGCTCACAATCTGTAAATGCACACAGACACACACACTAACCAGCCAAAGGGCAATAACTTCCTATGAAGCATTGTGGTTTGAATCAGGGTATTGACAGCTTTCACATTAGACCTATTGAAATGCATTGTTGTTGCTTTGACAACATGCACACACACACACCCACTGCAGGTCTCAGACATGTACCACCAATCAATCTGCTACCACAATCACATTCTTTCCACCTGCTTAAACTGAGAAAAACAGTCGGGGGGGGGGGTCTTGTGACTCTTCAATGACATCAATCTGACCATCAGCCTTGACCTCTGACCTTTAGAGAGGGTGGTCAAAGGTTCAAGAGGAAGGAAGGCAAGTGAGAGTTATAGTGAGAAAGGAGAGGCATATCAATGGAAATGTTCTAACGGCCGAAGTCGCTTTTGTAATATAAAAGACATTATAGATCAATTAGATCTGACATTTGGACAGATCCTGTTTGCTTCCTTGAAATTTAATATCTATTTTAATTCCATCCATAACAAAAACACATGGCTAATCAAAGCAACGATTGTCCAACACTACAGATCCTTTTGCAGGGAGAATATACTTTAACTACAGATGAAAAATACTGAGGAATCAAATTAATAGATGTATAAAAAAGCTGTATTCTGATCAGGTTTTTTATCTGTTACTATTATAAAGCGTGCATGGGCATTACAAGGAAGCGTAGCAGGAAAGGAAGCAAAGAAACAGAAAAAACTGAAAAGAGAAATTAATATACATGTAATGTCCATGTAAATATGAATAATTGTGTTTACTTCTTATGAAACTAGTCTTGATTCTGCTTTGGTCCTTGTACATCCCTCAGTTTTTGCATCCTTACCCCCAGTGGAATGTGAATGAACTCAACTACAGGCCTTAGTCATTTGTTGTTTGTAATGCTTGTGAAGATACACCACATCCCAATCTCCACATGTCCAAGACAAATGCAACCCAGTAAACCATCATAACACCGAAGTAAACGTTTTTATTTGTACTTATTGACCATGTTGGGGGGGGGAAACAGAACACATTTTAGTTGTTTAAAGTTTATTTTCTCTCTTTTAAATTTTCAGAATTTCTTTTTCCTTTTTGCTTCTGAAAACATGCTTGAATAAAGAGCTCTTGAAATTTAGCTATTTAGCTACTAAACAGCAATTTCACACATCAATTAGAGATGTGGGGTGTCTTAGACCATAATAAAAACATCTACAGTCCCCTCCCCTGCATGTTTTTTATGTATTGTATTAAATCCAGTTCCCAGAGGACCACAGTGTAGCAGACCTCTCTCGCTTCCTCAGCTGGAAGCTTTGCACATCCATGTGTATGTGTCATGTTGTCAGAGGCGTAAACGGGGAGTTTAAACAGATATATCCAAGCGTAAAATCTAAAAAGGCTCCCCAGAGGGTGCCGGAGGGGCTTGTTTGAAATCAAGCACATATCAATTGAGAGGGAGGAAAAAACCAAGAGCTGGTAAGAAAGGGGCAAAAGAAATAGAAATGGCATTTCTGCTGCTCATTATGCACCAAATTCCAGGTTTTCTGTCTCCCATGTCTGTTTCTCTTTTGGTTTCTTCACATTTTCTCTTTTCAAACAAACAATCTTTCTGTCCCAATTAATCTGGTTTCTTTTTGATCAAAGTAGTCTGTCGCAGGGTGGTAAACATTTTCCTTTTCCATTTTTCCAAAATGGACCATAAGCATGTTTGCATCACTTATATTAATACCTATTTGTAACAGGTTCTCAAGGTAAAAGACATAAATACGCTGCATGACAATTCTAACAGCTTTGCATAAAATGTGAGTTTTGCTCTTGAAATGAAACAGTAAATGTAGTTATAAGGCTGGATACACTCAAACACTCACTAGCCCTGTGATGTGTAGTGTAATGCTGCGCTTGATTATCTCATTGGTGTCTGTAAGTACAAGCACAGATTGAATCAGTCTGCACTCCATTGTCTCTTTCTAGATAGTGTGTTTGTCTGCATGTGTGTGTGTATGAGTGATTGTGCGGGGTCTGGTAATGAATGGCCAATCTAGTTCATCTAGAGAAAACCTTCTCATCAAAGCGCTTTCATAATTACTTGCTCTCTGTGAAACTACGCAGTTCTTCATTACTATACAATGCGGTGCAGTTAAGGAGCCTGACAAAATGAGATAAAGCGTTCTTCGGTCAAATATTCGTGTTTGTTTTATTAATTTAATCCAACTGATATTTCAGTAAAAATTAGATTTTCTAAAGTCTTAAGTCCAAGATCAGCAATATTAAACAGAAGATGGCACAACTAATGCTGACACATTAAAGAATTGCACTGAAATCAACTTGACTAACTGTACCTTTATAGAAAATGAACAACATAAATAGCATTCAATACAAATGGGGGTTTTTTTTGTGATGCAAGATTAATTTTCAGAGTGATTTACTGTAGATGTTATTAACTATTTAGCCAAAGCAAAAAGGGTGTGAAAAGTTACCTTCACACCCTTCTACATGCCTGTATGAGACAAAAATATACCACAGTGCCTACATACACATATTTTTAAATCGATTGGATGTTTGGTCTCTGTATTATGGCTGAGGTTGGGACATAGAAAAAGCAAATAAGTATGTAGTTGGTTTTTAATTCAATAAATTCAATTGTTAAATCTTCCATGTAGTTGGTTTTTAATTCAATAAATTCAATTGTTAAATCTTCCAGAGTCCTGTAACTATACTATCATTTTATTGTTATTTAGCATATTCTCAGTGCTCCTAAATCCTGAGTCAACCCACCTGCTGGGAGCCATCAGACCAAGCCTATCCCAGCCTGAGGCATCTGAAAGTAAAGAAGAGGCTGACTGGAAGTGGGGATGGGGAGGTGGGGCATACAAAACAGAACGTAGAGGACACAAAAAAGGGAGAAGACAAGTTGTTCAGAAAAGAATAACTAACATACCCAATCCCTTTTCCTAAAATAAGCAGACTATTAATAGATTATTCATAAATTGATGGGAAATTGATCAGATTTGATTACGAACACCTAAAAAGGCTTAGTAAATAAAAGGAAAAAAAGAGCCAGACTAACACACATCTCAGAATGAGGCCATTAGGGGCTGCTTAGGTGTACTAATATGGTTGTAATGGTAGTGATTAGTACACACCCAACTGGCCGGAGGATGACAAATGGCACCTGAGACAGAGCGTGATTGTAAGCATTTATATGGGCAGAGACAGTATCAGGACTGAGTATGATGGATGGCGCCTGGAGCACAGTCAGAGCTGGCTCATAATTAGACCTTGATGGCATTAGTTGCATTTCCTGGTGGGCATGTCACAATGAATGTGCCAGAGTCGTTAAAAAGGGACACCTTGACACTTTGAATATCTCTTGGTTGTTTTTTGTTTGTCTTTTCCTCCGCAGGTGAGAGTCCAACACTTAGAGCTTTCTTTGTCCTTACATTAAAAACAAGGTTAGGGTTTTTCTTTAACATGATTTATTTACATGATCCCGGCAGGAAATTAGTAAAGTCCTTGCTTCCTAGCCTTGGATGATTTATTGTACGTGTGCCACTGCTAAGGTAATTGTCATCTGAGCCCTCAATGTGTCTGCAGCCTGAGGTAATTATTAAGAAAGGTTACACTGTGTGAAGGTAAGATAACAGTGTGGAATGTAACAGTGTGTACCAGTGGCAGCTCAGGTTATGTGATGCTGGTGTGTGTTTCACCTGTTTGGCCATATACATGAGGAGCAAGTGAAAGTCAAGTCAGTGTGCTTGTGTGTGTCTACGGAAGGAAGGCAAAGACAAGCTTTCAATATTTTCTGTTTTAAGCGCCTAAAGAAATATGAAACCAAAAAGGAAAAATAGCTTCCTCATGAAAACAGATTTTTTTTAAAGAAATCTACATCTTCAATCTTTCTTTGATCAAGGCAGCCAGCCACCACAGAGACAATTTTGATGTCTAAGACAAGACAATGTGGTAACAGTGATAACGGTAGAGGAGGGATTAGCTGTCAGGGTGCAACAGTCATGAAGTGGCTCAACTAACAGCAGCAGCACAGCTACAGAGCAGAGGCACTGCGGTGTGAGAAAGTGATACAGAGGGAAAGATGGTGTTGTCATCTATACACCCACATGAATACACAACTACACACTCAGACGGATGAATCAGCCTCTCTACCCATGTGAGTGTAGCTGCTGAATTAGTCAGTCATCAGAGATCATGTTGCCAGTCTAGTCGGTACACAGCCAGGTCAGATGGGTCAAATACCTGTTCAGATAACACACTGTGACCTGTTACCGTTTCTCTCACATCAGCTTACCAACAAAAGGTAACACTCACTGATCACTACATGCTGTATTTAAAAGCCTTATCATTTCAAAGAATAGTGTATCATTCAGAATTGCATTGAAATAACGGCCAGGAGGCTTGTAGGGTTCTGACAAACATACATGACTGAGCAGCAGCTTCAATCTGGTCAAATAAAATCAAATCAAACTTTATTTATATAGCACCTTTCATGTACAAAAAAGCATCTCAAAGTGCTTAACATAAAAACAAA
>JBBBVT010000020.1:16906831-16928400 GCA_037177035.1 Craterocephalus eyresii | reverse complement strand
CACACACACACACACACACACACACACACACACACACACACACACACACACAGCGTAGACTCAAGGCAGAACACTATTCTGCTTGGAGTCATTATAGACTGAAAGAAAACATACATTGCAGACTCCCATGCAGAGAAGTAGGCCACACATGCAAATCGCTTTGCATTATATCAGTAAAATTATTCTATCAGCTCACATTATCATCTACATCTCTTGTAACTCACGGAGAGGGACAAATAAAAGCTGTAAGAGATGAAGGAAGGGTAGAAAAGGAGATTATGGAGCAAAGATTAAGGATTACAAAGCGATATAATACAAACAAGCTTCTTGTTAAACAGGGAAACATAACTTTATGTTACTGAATATCTTTGTTACACTATAACATCAACATTTTATTGTAAATCAGTCAAGCTTTGATAAAGTCTTCACCCATATTTTTTTAATTTGGGGTTTTAGAGCTCAAAGGATTTTCATGTTTACCAATTTATAGAAAAATTAACTGTCATAACACCTATCACTAAGCACAGCGTGGGATCTGATATGGATTTTTAGCATTGATCTGATGCCTGCTATAGAATGCCTGTTCATTATTGTTATAGACCTTTTTCACTGCAGACATTTTGACATTTCATTGCACAAAAATAATTAATAAACATTTTCCACAACATTTCCACAGACAAACATCGTGCTTGCTGGTTCCATATCTTGCTGAACACTTTTAATCCTAATAGTCAAACTGATGTTGTCCTGCTCAGAAAATATGTCAGTGGAACAAACTTGACCGGGAATGAAAGCTGTGCATTGTAATATTAAGTGAAGTGTAATATTCCCTATCCTTACTGTGAAGCAACAAATTCTAAACAAGTTGGACGATAACCACTGTGGTTACTCAGTGAACCTTTGAACCCAGCTTAATTGCAGGTCACAGGTGTGAGACAGGGATGTCAATTCAACCACATACTTCCTGCTGGTTTGGGTTAATGGCCTAAGGTTGGCTGACTATTTGACTAAATGTAGAATTTACCAGCGACCAATGAGATAACTAAATGCATTTGAACTCCACTTCCTGTACTGATCTATTGAAAACTGACACGAAACTGAAGATTTTTAAAAAGAAGAGCCCGACAACGCCAGGTTTGAGGACAGTTTAATTAAAAAGTCATTTTAACTAGTTTTTTTGGGGAGGGTAAAACAGTTGAATGGAATTAAATGAGACTTTAGAATGCTTTAGAATGACAAGTATCATAGTAATCCAGCTATATCAGTCCATCCGATAGTAACAACTAAACCTATCTGATGTTTCCACTAACTTTAAACTTGCCATTAATATTCAGATATTTTCCCTATCCTTGCATGATTTTTAATTAACTATGTTCTCCAAGAAATAACAAGACGACTCTCCAACACTGAGTGGCTAGCCTAATAAATGGCAGGGGTGGAACCTATTAGAGTTGCGAAAAATCTTTTGTGGCACACGAGTGTTATAAAACAGTGCAGTGTGTTAATAAACGTTGAGGAGATGTCCTGCTGTCCTTGAAAAATCTTTTTTTTTTCAAAAAAGTAACCATGAGGACTACAGCATCTCGTACATTCGCTCTTAGGACCATGCCATACCCCGTCTGACTCGATGGCTGCCTGACCTTCAGTCTATCTTTGTCCCTGCGCTGCCACAACCCACTGAGTCAGTGGAAAACTCATTTAAGCCTAATTACATGGGCATAGCTTCTACTTCTCTCTTACCTTCTTTCACTGAAGAACAACTTCCTTTCTTTCACCCTTCTCTATTCTCCTTTGCTCTCTCACTGTCCTTTTCTCTTTGCTCTCTCGTTTCTTCTCTCCTCATGCTCCAGTTACCGGATCAAGGTAGCTCTGCACCACCAGTCAGCCAAAACACACATGCACTGAGAGGATATCCAACACTCTACAGTGGCCAAGAGGCCACAAGTACAAAAGCTCTTAGATGGTGCATTGTTATAACACTGGGGTCAGCCATAGGTTAGGATCCAGTCTTAATTAGTTAATATAACTTATACATGATTACCTTTCTCCAGTTCTTGTTGGCCTCAGACAGACAAACACAGAAGGCCTTTTCTGAGATATAAAGTCATGAATCTACACCAACTTTAAGTCATAAAGTTTGTCCATGCCTCCAAACCACAAAAAAAACCCACTAAAAACCACTGATCTGATCGCCTTCTAGGACAAAAACACCCCAGATAATTAAGAATGTACATTATACACATGCATCCAGCAAGGTTTCGAATCAAGGGGCCAGGGAGGTGAAATGTAAGGAAGCCTGAGAGGAACTTTACCCTGTGCAGTCAGATGGCAACACATCTGACACAAAAGTTGTATTAATGATAGATGACAGTCTGGGGTCAGTAGGCAGGTTGTATGTCACAACCTATGTTGCTACATCACCAGCTTAAAAAAAAAAGAAAGAAAGAATGCAGCACTGGAAGGTTAAATGTGTTAATAAAAATCCTTCCTCGTGTGTGAAAAGTAGGATTTTAAGCTTATATCTATAGCCAAAAATATAAATTAAGTAAAGCAAGTAGCTAGGCCCTTAATGTAATTCACCAACCCATCTACTCTGTTATTGGAAAATATTTTGCATTTGCAACCCCTGTATGAAAAGGCAAGGTTACAGTATATCCAATAAATATCTAGTCCATAAAGCAGATGCTGCAGACTCAAGGATTTAATGGACTTGTGTTTAGAAAAACGAAAAAAAAAAAACAATCTGAAATCTGTTTAGCAACCACAACAAATAATGACTGCCACCATTACCAGTCTATATTACTCTTCCAGAAAGTTTAGGTACACTCAGGATACAGTATTAATTTGTTTGGGAAATGCTTACTGCTCTGGATGGTAATTAGGCTCAAGGGACTGAATGAAATCCAAGGCCAAATCATAAAGCAGGAGGGTGAGCATCAACAAACAGCCTAATGATGCTATAGTAATGGAGTGGGTCGGCTAGAAAGAGTACTTACTCTGACATGCAAAACATAAGCATGGCAATGAGAAACACTAAAGCAATTCTTCAAAACATTTACTATGTTACAAACAAAAACATTTAGTAATGTAAAAACAGTCAAAGACAAATAAAGGTGTTTAAAAATTTGTTATTTTCAGCACCATGAAAAACCTGAAGTTGGTAGATAAAGTGGAAATGCAAACAAAAAAACACTCTCGAAGACCATTCATTGCAAGTCCAAACCTTTTAACTGTAAAGGTTTTTAATGTGTTGTCCCTTGTCTGAGATGTTTAACAATTAGACTGTCATTTCGCTAAGTAGTCTCTCTGTAAACAGAGAGGAAGGGGTAAAGGTTTCCATTGAAGGCAGTAAACAAATCTAAATAATTCAGGGGTAGGAATTAAAATTTCATTTATTTGTTACAACCCTGAAACAATTACTGCTATATGGTTGTGATGCACTGTCTGTCTGCTCTTTGTGATGGTGTGTATACTGCAGGAAGGGCAAAAAGCCTGAAAGATGACAGTGACATGTAGAGGTAAAAGATAATTGTGTTGTGCTCAAGTCTCATGTCTGTGGCAGTGCTAGAACCACATAATCTTTGTAAAAAGATGCACAATAAATGGTCAAGTTACGTTCGACAGTTTATAAAGCTGTAGTTTCTCTCATTTAGAAACATGCACTTTGCGGTTAAAAAATAAATAAATCAGCTCACAACTGTTAATACTCACCGAAAGCTTTTCATTGGTGTCATTCTAGCGCCCTCTAGCGGCTGAACAACCCTATGGCACATAGCGCCACCAACTACTACTAGACATACTTTCAAGAAGCAGCCTACCTTTTTGGACTTTAATAACATAATTTGACTTTTTCCTAAGACAGTAAAACATTGCTTTTTCAACAAACATACTGCCAAATACTTAAATTAGCAAGTTTTGACATTACACAGAGAGGCTTGACTTGCTAATGACGGGCTGTAGCGCGCTTACCGTGTGTAGCCTGTTGCAACCGGAACCAACTGGTTGGTCTTATAAACCCCGGGAAAAATACAAAAACAAATAAAGATATATAAGCAATGTTCAACTTTCATAAGAAATTATGATAAAATGTATATTAATAAATGTATTCATACTTATATCAACATGGTTGTGAGTGACTAAGCGTATTGTCCTACTTGCAAACTAGTAACTCCACTAAAGGCAAGCTACTGTCCGCCATACAAAGAAGACCATTTCGGGTTGAATTAAAACCGCTTTATTAGTGTACACTGTAAGAAGTCGTCAATGTAGGATAGCTGGAAGCCTATGAAAACTGGTGTTTGAAGAACACAGAACTACTAACAGATTGTTTTCTAGTGAATATGCTCCGTTTATAGCAAGCAGAAAGAACATTTGGAAAAAAATTTTTAAAAATTACACCTATATAACCTCATAACATCACTAGTAACATGTAGTAACTTCACTTTGTCCAAGAAGCCACTTTCGTAGAGATTCCCCAGAAAGAGGCTGAATTTGGAATACACAATTGTCATCACAATAAGAAAAGAAAATACAATATGATCTGTACGCAGAAATGCAGGCCTCAGAACAAGCTGGAAGTGTCTTTCTTGAAACCTTATTTGGTTCCACCTTCCTTGTGAAGGTAAAGAAAAGAGCCAGTTGGTCTTAATTGTACAATCTTAGGTGGCACTCATTGAATGAAAACACAAAAGATGCAAAGGCGTTTGCTGGGTCCTGGCATTGTGCACAAAAAAGAAGAAAAAATAGACAACATAAGTTTAACCATCAGCAAAGACACTATGGAGATTTCTTAAGGAGGGTGGTTGTCCATGAAATTTGATGTCAATGCATAGAACAAATGTGTGGGTTAGCAAAAAACACAAAAAGGACATACTACATTTTTGTTTCAGCTTGTAAAACATTGGTTGAACAACAGTAGAAGTCAAACTTTTGTCCCCAATAAATAAGGCGGAAAAAGGAAAAAACAAAAGACCAGCAAAAACACAAGTGACCAAATGTATAACATTACAGGGACAGAAATTAACCAATCACAGCAACTGCTATCAGGTTGCGAGTACTTGCTACATGAATGATAAAAGCAGTTTGCCTTCAAAGCATTTGATGTGATTAACCTTTCATGACACTAAACACGCCCACCACCTCTTTAAAGAGGGATTTCGGCAGTCAAGTCTTTGCCATCAAATGTAAAATTTTAAATGTCCACAAATTAAACTTGTATCCATTTTGGTGTTGAAAACAAATATTTTAATGAGAATGCCTCAACATCAATCCACAGTTAATAATGAAAACAGAAAACATGTATGCGTTTACATGCACACCGTCAACTGCTGCTGGCTGTGGAATTGATAGCACAAGTCAAGGTAAAGCAAGTATAGACCTTGTCAAACAAAATGCCTTATATTCACATCCAACACACGAACCTCTATGTTTATGGTCATATTTTTCTCATTGAATTTAGACCCACGTGTGAGAAATACCTTTACAAAGTTTCTAATGAGATGCGTGCATGTAAACACATTCACCATTCAGCTTTTACAGAAACTGGAATGTCTCGGTTGTTCGAGTGAAACAGAATTTGACTATTTGTATCTCCAGAGCTTTAGTTATCAGAATAAATACCAACTTCTGTGATACAAAACTCAGAACACTGTATAACCCAGCTGCTGACCTGTATCTCAATATCATTAATAGCTCACCCCATTCTCTTAAAACTGTGGCGTGCATCATTTGTCTCAACAAAAGTTTTTTCCGTCAAAAATTAAACTTTAAAAGCCCATTTACGATGTCCGAATGTAAAAATTTGGCCAATAAAATGAAGTGTTTTGTCTTTGGTTACCTCCCTGTAGATGAAAACAGTAGCATCAAAAGCAAGAAAATACTTTTTTCATCCACATATAAACAGCTGATATTATTTTTTTCTGCCACTTCTATTCTTTCCAACAGCTAATTTAAGTTTTGATGAGGTAAAGATGATAATTGGGATGATTCGCCAGACTTCGCCAGCACACAATTATGAAGGTTTTCAGGTTTAAATTCTGTGATATTATTATATCCTATGCTACATACACATCACAAGTCATCAATCAAGCTGTAATCATTTCAACAAGAGGGTGTTTTCTTAAAAAGAAAAAAAAGCAAGAAATGAAGACAATCCTAACAAAAAAAGGAAGAAAGCTTTGAAGACTTAAATATATTTCATATATAAAAAAACGCATTTAAGTACAAAAAATGTAGCTAAAACGTGTAAAGAAAATGTGATGTATAACTTGCTTGTTTAACACTTAAAGCTTTAGCACTTTGTTTTAAAATACCAATATACAAGCTGGTTTTTGGAGCAGAAAAAAGCATTAGAAGAAGGAATCACACTTCAATAAGCTGATAAACAAAACTTACAATTTAAAAAAGGAAAATCTTTACAGTGAATGCTCTAAAATATGGAGAAATAAAATTGAATTATCTTGACTTCAAATGGGCTTCTTAAACATTCCTTTCTGCACAATTCAGAACATATTGTATTTTACATCAAAGGCAACTTTATCAAGGGTGCATAATTTGGGGCAGTGCAAGTTAAATATAGAAGTCATTTCATAAATTAAAGTCCCATGGTGCAGGACTTTTCCCCATCGATAAACTGACAATAACTGGAAAGCTGTGCATCGTTTTAAGAGACATGTGCATTTTTTTTTTTAAACGTACGTGTAATTGCTGTGACAAGTATTACAGTCTCTCACACAGAAGTAGTTTAGCCCTAATTCTGTTTATCTCCAAACCTATACAAATCTCCTCTTGTACTGACTAAGAGGAGAGTTTCACAGGAAGGTGACTGTGATTCAAAAACAAAAAAGGGGGCAAATCTAACTGTGCTTAAAGCATTATCAGTATTAAAACCAGATTTGTTTTGCATTCTAGAGGGATGAATTATTGGATGTTCTTCCTAAAGTCCTTAAATTTGGGTGTATGTGTACAAATGGTAGACGCTGATCATCGTTAGAATGAAAAAAAAGACACCTAGATTTTGTTTCAGCAATGATCCACCACAACTTTAAGTAGTTTTAACTTGCTATGCTGAGAAATAATAGTATACCGAGTACACTATATACTAGTAGTATAGCAAGTATACTGAGGAAACTATTTCTGTGTTAAATCAGGTTTATTGTTTACACAACATCCGTTTGCTAGTTATGATGTGAACATGGAGCAGATTTGTTCGTCATTCTCCCATTGAAAAGCTGAAAAACATGCAGTCCAGTGTAGTTCAATCTAGACCACAACAACAAAGAAATGGCTGAGAGAGGAGGATGAACGTCTCAAAGATGGAATGGATGTTTGGTCACCGAAACCAGGAACAATAATAATAATAATATTAATTATAATAAAAATGATAATAATAGAAAAGAAGTTACTTTGGTTAAACATAAACCTGGAGTGGCAGTACTATTGTTGGTCAGCCCTGTGTAAACAAAAGAAATTTGAACACTGAATCAAAGTTGTGCTGTGGAAAGTAGGTAGTGAAGAGTCAAACTGAACTAGTGGTTGGACAGACTGAGCCAAAATTATTAGGTCGCATGCTTAATCTCCAAAACTTCTGCTGTGTTACTGAGAGGGACAGGAAGGCTCCGTTCTGCCTTGAGTTTTTGATCTCAGCCCAGACGGTCCGTTATGACATCACTTTCGTCATTTAAATATTGCAGGTTGATTTCAAATAATTAAGTCGATGATCACTACAAAGTCAGTCCGATGTTGATCCAACAGAGCTGAGGGGGTATTTGGGTCAATCGACCGTGTCTCTCTTAATATTCCATTGTAGTCTTTTGGTGAAGCCATTCTCTTGTCCCCCAGGTCCACTGTAGAGAATATATTTTCTTTGTTTTTGTTTTATTTTTAAAATGTTACTAGTACATCATTTAAGACTGCATGGTGGCTTCCTTTAGGACAAATAGTCTAAATGTTGTGAAATATCAGTCTCACATTTGGATGAAACCCTGTTTAGGACATACTGGAGCAGCGCACTGATGGTGAACCCATCTGGGTCAAAACCTTATCCAACCACTGGAGGGGGCCATTGAGATGCAGCTCAATCCAACAAGGGGTGCTGGTTACTGTCTGACGTCTGTGGGGAAAAGTAAATAAAGAAATACTTGAATGTGAAGCAAAATCATGACCGTGATGTAGCTTATAATGTACTGTATATTATAACATGTAATGTGTAATTAAGAGGAGGGAACAACCAAGAAATGATCACAGGATGGATCTTATCCAATATTGGTAATAAACTGCAATAACTTTTTACCTCCCGCAAGGAAGGGAGGTTGTTTTCAGGAGCGTATGTCTGTCTCTGTCCTTTGCCAACATAACGCAATAAGCAATGAAGAGAAGAAATTTTTGGCATCAATGCAGCTCAGGTAATGGACACATTTGTTTACAGTGCAGCCATGTTCAAAATGTAAAAAAACAAAAAAAAAACACCACAGCAGGCCATCTTCTAGTTCCAGCTGCAGATGAATATTTCCTCAGCAGCTTCGTCAAGGATGTCTACGCTCCATTCTCCTGCTTCTGTTCATTTTCTTTTTTAATTAGCTTGTCAGCCACAGTCTGCCTGTCTGTTCGCATAACTCCTACAGTCATGGACATGTTTTGATGTTTTTGAGGGAAATGTCCGAAATGGAATGAAGGAACACGTGATTACACTTGGGGGTTATCCGGATCATCGTCAGGATCGAGGAAAGGATTCTTTTTTTCCTCAGATGACTAATCCTATGATTTGGCAGATTTTACAACAAAAGCTTGACTAAAGATATTAAACACATTCAGTGCAGATTGGATGTAAAAAAGCAGCTACACCAATTAAAAAGATTATCCTAAAAAAGAAACAATAAATAAAAAGATTATTGCAGTATAGATCCTGCACAATGAAGCTTACACAATCATTAAATGTGAAGTATTTTCCTTAAAATACCACACAAAAACTTGGACTTAAATGGCAGAAAAACAAACATACAAAACAGAAAAAGGCACACTTGCATATGTTTGTAAATTTCACCGGTGCTCCAGTGTCCTGTGTTTGTTATGAATGTTAGAACAAAAACAATGATGTGATGATGTGCTTGCAAGTGAAACAAACCTGTACTCTGCTCCCCAACCCTTGACGAAGCTCATTCTGATTGTACACATTCTTGTTAATTGGTACACTGCCTCAAATCCCTGATTGACTGACTGGGCCAACAGAGCTGCAAACTCCTGGTTGTTGAAAATCTTTAGATTACATCCTGAAGAAGAAGAAAAAAAAAACGCGCTGTGAGTGAAAGAGTGTTAATCTACAACAGAGGGGCAAGCAACATAAATGGCAACTTTAACCAGTTTAAATCTGATGGGAAAGTGTTTCACAACCTGTGACCAGGGTGTAAACTGAAAACTCCAAACTTAAAGACTTAGTTGACAATGCATCAAAAAAAAAAAGTTTATCTAGAGATTTGTTTTATCTTGCACTTCCTGCAAAGCTGCAAACAGAAGCACTGTCAACTGCAGCGATTAACTTCCACAAGGCTGACGAGACCTGTCCCTGAACGTCTACAAGATCCTTGTGTTCAGTTTGTCGATTAGTCACCTCTGTTATGATGCCATTCACACGGCTCATTTAGCCAAGAATGAAATGTTCAAAGTTACATGGGCACAGACGAGTCAGTGTGTGGGAGAGCGTGAGAAATACTGTCACATTGTGGAGGCTCTTAGTGCCTTCCTTCAAGCTTTATTCTCTCTGTATCAGCTGGTGGAAAAGTAATCAGGACTATTTCATATTGTGCAGGTCAGCCTTTATAAACTAACAGCTGAAGGTTTTTATCCATCAGTGCCTATTCTTGATCCTTATATACACAAGTCCAAATTACCACATTTAAACCCCCTCCTCCAATCAGTGACATGGTAATCATCAGGATTAAGGGGGGAAAAGAAAAGTTAAAACAAATGGAAGTATTCATACCTGGGGGTATCTTGCAGACTGTGGCCGGGTGCCAGCCATAGCGCTGGTTGCAGTTGGGGCTCTGGACAAAAATGGCACTGTCGCTGAGGCACTCTGCAAAGACCTCCCCACCGATGTAATATAATCTGACACCGCGTCCTGCACAATTTCAGACAAAACAATTACAAGGGGTACAACTTAAAAAACAAAACAACTCATAACGACGAAATAAAAATGTCAAAACTAGAAGAAGCAATTATACACAGTACTAAAAAAAAAAACAACGTTTTGCACAAAACATAATTTTTACTCAAGATCACTAATGAAATGTTTCTGAGAAGTGAACCAACCCTGTTAAAGTCCCACAAACCTTACACCCCCAACAAGAAACAAACTACGACACTATCATGGTGGCCACATACCTATATGTCTCCTCGTCATCTCAACAGTTGCATTTCGGTTAACATTGCTGAGGAGCCCTAAGCAGAAGCGCTCAGAGTTGGAGGGATCGGTGAAGCCGTCGACAGTCAGAGATGGCTGGGAGGCATGGAACGTCTCTCCAACTCTCTGATTTAACTCATAGTAGGCTATAGAGCACCAAAAAGCTGGTTCACTGTAGGTGACTGGCTGAAGGTCTGAAATAATATCAAAGAAGAAACATTTTACACCCCTGCATGTCAAACCCTCAAATATGTACCTTTTTTATTTTTAATTTAGGAACCATAAAAAGTGTTCAGGAAAAAAATGCCTACCCAGGCCGTGACTGACAGGCGACAGGGTGCTTGGTGACATTTCTGCTGGTGAGCCTGGTAAAAAAAAAAACATTAATAAATAAAAATCAAGTTAAAATCCTGTTTTATTCATTCAATATACAACTTCTGTAAACTGAACCTCTTAATGTTAAATTTTATGCTCTTCGTTACAAAATTGTTCTTCCTCCTGCAATCTAAATATAGTTAAAATCACAATATATGTGTTTACTTGTCAAACTGTTAAACCTGTTAAGGAAATTATTAATAATGATCACTTTTTTTCTTTGCGGGGCAGAGCAGCAGCATGGAAATGGGCATTTTCATCAACTGGGTTATCAGTTTTTACTATGAAAAAAAAGTAAAACAGGCTGCGAACTAGATTACAGTAGCTCATTAAGACTTTTTATGATTGATGTTCTTTTCTCTTTGTCATCAGTCTTCTAATTAAACTGCAGACACTGGAATATATTCAAACAACAAAAAAGTTGAATGTCCCCCTTAAGTTCCCAAACAAAAGAAAAAATCTTTCAGTGTATCTTATTTAAACCATAAGATGGGAGATACACCAACAGTTATCAACGAATCTACCTGATTCCATACTTTGATTCATTTGCTGGTCACTGGTTTCGCCATCTTCACTCATGTAGCCAGGCGGAGGAGTGTCTGAAAAGATTAAGAACATGTCTTGTAAGAAATAAACAGAAAAAAGAAACAAGAGAAAACCCTGCTTTGTGTACATACCTGGTATATAGTTGTTAGGAGGATCTATGCCTGCAGGGAAGTTGGTGTTTTCAGGGATGGAGTTTGTAAAGTCATCTAGAGGAGGAAGCTCCGTCAGAATCTCTGGGTGGCGTGGCACCAACACTGGAGGCAGTACTAAAGAAGAGTGTCACAAAACCAATTAGGATTTGTTATGGTAAACAAAACGTGTAATAACATGCAAACTACACAGATCTATCATCTTGCCTCTTAGACGAAGCTGAAAACAAAGAACATTAACATATGTACCCACGTTCACACGGATAAAAATGTTAAGAAATTTTGCTCTTAGAGCTTAAACTTAAAATTACTCTACTTCCTACAACCACCATGATTATGAACTTGCTAGAGGGCATCTTGAGAAAAAAAAAATCAGAGGCACTCAAGAGCAAACCAACATTGAAGAAAGGCCCAATCATCAAGGATCATTACCAGGCGTCTCCACTCTCTGGTAATGGTAGGGATTGACACACACTTCATCCTTCTTGAGGTTGAACGCGTACTGGCACGTGTCAATGGCTCTCAACTCATGATGGCTATGAAGGTCAGGCCATCTCCAGAGTCGGCAGTAGATGACATGAGGCAGGCCCTTCCGATGGGACACCTGAAGACGCCCGTCCAGTGACCTGAGACAGTGAGGAGAGAAAATGGCAGATCACTCAATGACATGTAGGAAGACTAGAGTGAAGGTGAGCAAGAACTACAGATATTTGTGCAGTCTTGAATTTCTGGTTTCAGTCTTAAGACATGTCCTGATGGTGAGTTTGTGTCTTTTAGGATCTTAAGTTTTGTTGCATGCCTAATGATAGATAGCTTCACAATTGCATAAATTACACTCACATCTGAAACTGTTACACAACAAAAATACTGCAGTTTATCTGACATCTGAATTAACTTAAATTCAAAACTTACTATAAATAAAGCCTTTTAAACATTCACCAAATTTAGAAACGTTTTAATCCAGTTTAGAAACATTTCTGTTCTCATGGACCTTCGCATGAAATCAGCACATTCATTTTGAACATCTTACTTTTAAATCAATTCAATTTGTGATTTTATTTTAAAACATATTTGTTTTTTAATGATTTTATTGTCATATTTGCATTTTGTTGCCGTCTTTTACAACTTCCTAATGTTTTCTTTGCACCATCTGTAATGCTTTTAAAATGTTATGAAAAGAACTTTGAATTGCCTTGAACAGGAAATGTGCTGTACAAATAAACTTTCCCTCCCTTGCCTTAAGGAAACAACAAGGTTCATCTATTTTTTGTTGATTTGAACTGACTGAATGATTGTAATGCTTTTGCTAACTCAATGTATTTAGGAATTAAACTTGAAAAGCTTCTCATTCTCATCAAATAGCTGAATCAAACTTTACATACTGTGTTAATTGCATACTGTGGCATAAAACTGTTTGTCACAGCTTTAACATTTAGATAATATCTACATTTTTGCTGATGAAAGTGATCAGGCTGCAATATAGGAAAGTATTTACAGATTATAATAGAACCATGCACATCACTGTAGACTGATACTGTGGATTGCTGAAAGATAAATGACCATGAAAGCAGGGAGTTTCTTTAGTATAACATTTTGTCGGGATCAGTGGAGGGGCTGATTCACTGTGTATGCGAGTGTATTCACCTGCCGTGGTCTGGGTATCCGTACATGCCTGTAGAGTCCCACTGCTCTATCGTGTGGCCTGAGCCTAGACCCCAAAGGTCTGAGCAATTGCTACAGACACACATGACACGCACACACACACACAAGACAAGTGGAAAAAGGATAAAAATAAAAGCAAATAGATGGTAAACATGAGGCGTCTCAACTTATTAGGATGAAATCACATGTGTACAGTCTCTTAATGATGCCATGAAAAGCAGAGAGAAAATTCCACCCTCTGGTTTCCATAAAGAGACCAATTGGATGACAGATGATTGTGTGACAAATCACAATGCGTAGATGGCTGACTGAACCAAGATACCTGAAGACAAATGTTATGCATTTATAAATGATTAACTTTTTTTCCCAATAATATACAATTAGGAGTTTTCTTTCTATTGGACTTTAGGCTAATTGAAGCCTACAAAACCCAACTACAAGTTTGGTTTACACAAAAACAAACAAGACTTCTACGTCATTTTAGGACATATGGCAAGTATGATGGAGGAAATGCACAACAATGATACATCAATGAGGACAAGTAAATCAAATACACAAAACACAATGTGCTACGACTTTATAACTCTGTGTTCATACAAAAAGTGGGTTTGAAGAAAGTACAGTAAGGCTCTCTCAGTGCGTTACTGGAGAACAGATTGTGTGGTTTGATCAGAGCAAAGCCATCGCTATGCCTGTCTGTGCACGATCGACACTTATCATCCTACTCACGGTGTTCCATGGCAGAGTACCAGATAACATAAAATCATGGGTTGCTTTTTTGCAGTCCCACTTAAAGGTGAAGAGTAAAATCACTTTAAAACCTGACTGTCTAAAGCACTCAGCCTGAAATGACACTTGACCTTCATCTCCAAGTCTGTGAATCAATGTGAAAGCTTAAGGGCCAAATTCTTATATGAAGTGGATAACTCACGAATTGAATGGGATTATTTGCAAAACACCACAAGGACATTTTCATCTAGAGCAGACATGCAATCTTGGATAACAATCTTCATTACTTTGTGAAACTACTCAGATTTTCATCACAACTGAAAGGCAAACTGAACGCTATCTTTGCATAGTTTAGGAGCTGCGCCCTTTCTCTGACAAATTTCCTACCACCGCTTAAACATAAATCTACAAAGCCTTACACCTGCCATCATCTCACAGTCTTCCAGATACCCTTTTGACATGCTCCACCCAACCCCCACCTTCAGACATCTACAAGACCAAAACCAGAGCAATTTATCTTTGAGTTTATCAGCCTTGCTTCCTTGCGTTCAAAGAGGAGTGAGCTATGCATCAAAACCCTGGAATGCTATCTGCTATCTTTTAAGTACTACATCCTGCCCTTCGTGGTTGGGTTGACCTGTGTATAGAATGATTTTTTACTAAGCTGCCATACAGCAAGAAAACCTTCCACTCTCATTGTGCAGGTTTCACCAAATATTCCACGAAGGGCAAAAAAAAAATCTGTCTTAATGGGTGTAATTTTATGTAAATCACTCAATAAAAAGACAAAGTGTAAAACACTTCATAGCTTACTTCTAATTATTTGTGTGTGCATTTACATGTTTCTCTCAAATAGATACTGTAAGAACCAACTCAAATGTAAGTTCATGTCCAACTATGAAGTTAAAATACTGAGTAGTAACCATACAAAACGTAAAATCTCTTTACTCCATTGAACTTCCTAACAGGACAAGCGCTATATTATAAATATAAATGACATGCATGAACACCCATGACCTTATCAGCTCCACTTCGAAAGCAACTATCTAGCCAGCATTCCTCAGAGAAAAAACATAGATGCCTGACAACAACTAAGTTTCACCAAGTTCTACTCCGTCCTCTCAATCCCCTTTTTATCTCTTAGGTCAGATTCTTGTGCTTACAATACACCTATTCTCTTCATATATGTGCAAAAAACATTTCTACTATTTCCTAAACCATTTGGAGATTATCCAATAAGCGTGAACAGCAGCACATTTCAACATAAAGCATCCTGCAATATTACTATGAATGAATGAAATGCTGCTTGCTAAGCTTTTAAAGTTAGAATTTTCTTCAGTATATTAACACATATTTGAAAGACAGAGTGATAAATTTCCCACAGTGATGAAGAAAGAATAAACAGAGCACATCTTTGCCCCGTCTGCTAAGCCAGCACCTTTCATGGTTATTTTTCTACTCACCCAGACAGCTGTTAATTGGTTTCACAAAGCATGCTTAACACACACATCAGATCAATACAAGGCTTTAATACCAAAAACACTAATGGACTGTCTAGCCAGATGCATACCACATTTACCCACATCATATTCTAATGTCAACAGCTTGATTTCCATTTGGTGTTCTCAGCTTTCAAAATGCAGCTAATGAGTCAATAGGCTACTGGGAACTAGTGCTAGTGTGTTGAAAGATTTTTTATACCATTTATATATGTAAATAGAAACAGAAACTAAGGCAAACTAAAAGGAAGAAAGACAACATGCATAAAATTTCTCAAAACAGATCCCCCAATCTTCAGAACAGCCTAAAGTCATTTTGGTAATTCACAATTATATGGATGTTTTCAGGGCTCTCCTGATTTCTTCCACTCTTCCCCTCGTAAGGATTTATCACAACTAGGGTTTGGGATGACACAATTACAGATTAATTATTTTCATAAAAATAATCACAATTTCACGTTTATTATGTGCTTATTTCCAAAACTTGTATATGTGTAAAATCACATGAACTCTCCTTACAGGTCAATACGGGGCATGTATTCAGCGGTGTTGGTTTGTCTCCCTGTTTGTTAACAACATAATGAGGAAGTTAAGGACAGACTGGATTAAATTTTCAGGAAATCTCAAAAATGGAATATGGAGCAAATGATTAGATTTAGAGAGTGATATGGGTCATCACCTGGATCCAGTAATGTTTTTATAATTTATCAACAATGGGCAGATTTTGCAATAGAGCCAACTCCAAACTAAAAAATAATGGCCAAAATCATTGGCGAAACATTTTTTCAATGGCTTAGCATGTGCTTCTAGTTGTTAGAGTTTGTGTAATTTGCTCATGCCATATCAAAATCAGAATTTGAGATTAAATCAGTGAAAGAAACTGATTGGCAAGAAAGTGTATTGGCAGGTAGTAGCTTTGTCAAGTCAGTGAACAGAATCCACAAAACAAACACTTTATTGTCCTTAATTTTGATCCCATTTGATCTTTTAACTCATCTTCCTTTAAATCTTTTTAATATTGTGTGTGTTTAATCATTTAAATGATTTTAATTGTCATTTTAGCTACTTGTTTTTTTTTTTTTACTACTTTCAATTTTTTTTACATTTTTATGTAAAGCACTTTAAATTGCCTTGAACAGGAAATATGCTATACAAATAAACTTGCCTTGCCTTTGACATATCAAATAACTTTGTTGTTCTGTGAGCAAGTGGTACTGATCTGCTGTTATGGTTTCAGGTATGATCTTTTATGGAAGGAGATGATGTAAAGGAAACTTTACAATTAATTAATCCTGTTTAATACCGCAGTTAATTCTGAAACTAGTAATCGTGACATCCCTAGATGGCATATCAGCTCAATATACAGCACATGGGGTCATAGTGAAACTACACTAAATTACAAATGCAAAGTAACTATTACAACACTGAGGAGCAGTAGATTTAGACATTGCAAATTATTTTTTTCAAAAAGGAATACTACTTTACACAAACTATGTGCAATGATTCCCTTGATAAGAAAATCTTTTGGAACATGAGTGGCTGTTTTGTTTTTAAGAATACACAATAGTACGTAAAGGGAGCATATTGAATTGGCTTTTAATTCTCTTCCCACTTTGTTACTATAATTTGGCTCTGAAGCAGCAACTTTAAGGTCACAAGATGATCTTCTTCAAAGTAGAGACTGCATGAACTTTTCTGTTTTAACCTGCAGAAACTGGTAATTGACATTTGCCATTTTTGCAAAACATGCTTTATATCATTTCCCCCTATGCATCTGTACAATAATCTGTCTAAAGATTGCCAGTTATTTTTTAATCAGAGCTCACATGCTAGTCAGACAAATGGAAGCTGTCTAGCTTTGAAAAGTATGAGTCTTGACTTCCTAAGAAAGTTGGACCACTATAACTTCTCAGAACTGATTTGGATATGAAATTGTTCATTAATTGGTGTCCAATGCAGAGTAATGATCCAAACACTTATTCAATTAGCTGCTCATGCCGTTATCATGAGGTGCTCTAATGTCTGACATAAGACACAGACAAGCATGTAACATTACGTTCTTTCAGATTTGTTTCCTAGCAGCAGTCAGTTAATGTTAAATGAAACAACAGCTTCCATTCTCCATGTTACATTTGATCAAAAAAGTGAATTTGTTTTAAATTCTAATTTAAAGTCATCTCTGATCTCTTTAAATTGTAACAATCTAAAACGTTTAAGGCCGACTGGAAGGAATCAGGAAGGAATCAGTTTTGCAAAGTTTGCATTTGAACAAGCCGCAAGACTTTTTAATCAGTGACCTTTGGCCAGACAAGACCCAAGTAGAGTCATATAGGCCATTGTAACCCCACATTTGATGAAAACCAACAACAGAATATTAGCACAAACACCAGACATTTTTTTATGGTAAAAGGGTTATGTTTTGGCCTTATTTTCTTCTATTTCTTTTTTTTTTTTAGCAACAGAACCAGGGAATCTTGATATCATTGAGTCAATCTTTAAATAAGGTCTTCTACAGTTAACGTGAGACCACCTGACAAGTTAGGATAGTCTGAAACAGGCTCATAAAACAAAACAAAAAGGTACAAATATTGCAAAAGATCTAAAATAGAATGGCTAAAAGAAAAGAAAAATCAAGAAGTTACAATAGCCCAGAAAAACTTCTGACCTCATTAAAATTCCTCCACAATAATATCAGAAACTGATATCATGCAAAAAAATACAAATGATTGCTGTAAAAGTTGGATTAATAAAGCAATTAATAATTGTGTAATGAGCTGTTTTTAATCTCAGGCTACATTAAACTCACTTTCAGATTCAAGTTGCAGTCATCTATTTAAGCCTTCAACCTCCCTCAACTGTGACCTTAGGACTGAAAGGGCACTTTTTGTTTTTGATCGTATCAGTGTTACTTAATTTATTACAATCAAATCAAACCACAAGATGAGTTTGGGTTGGTATCATATGGAAGACATCTGTTTCCTTAAGACAGGTTTCACTTCTGTAGCCTTGCTAACCTTTGGTACAAAACAATGGGGAAGTGGACTGTTGTTGCACAAAAGAAACTTCTCTTCCTGCCAGTGTGTGGAAACCCATCACCCCCTTTTTTTCCTTTAAAAGAAAGAAAAAACAACTTTCATCTGTGTTCAACAACTTCACACCTTGCTGTGCTCATCAAAAGTGCTATTGTGACTTGTTAGCGATTTTGTGTGCACATAAACTAAACAATGATCAGTGTTTTTCAAATTAACAGTAATTGATCAAATTTGGTCTTTCCACATTCAAATGTGTTTGTTTATGTCCATAAGAACATACAAAAAAATAAAAAAACAAAATATACTAAATCCATCTTGCTCTCACCTGGGTATGGTGACACATTTTGTGTTGCTGTTCTGTGAGCTGATGGCTTTCTCCAGCTCATCCAGCTGCCCTGTCTTCTTCAGCTTCTTCACCAGGCTTTTCACAGCTTTTTCACACCATTTCTCCTCCTGCCCTCCACCATTCTGCTCCACGACTCCTCCAATTCCACCTCCTGCTCCTCCACTCCCTGCTGGAGTCTTCTTCCATCCCAGGAGGCGTTTCACAACGGGAGGAGTAAAAGGTAGGATGGAGGACATGATAGCTTGTGTATGTTTAAGTGGAACTGAGTGATATGATGGTCCTTTTAACTTGATGTAAAATGTGGGAGAGGTGTGAAGCTGTAACAGATGATGGGCCTAAATGTCCCACAAGAAAATCTAATTAACAATATAAACAAAGTATGGTTTTGTGAGTAATGTCACATCTAAGGCATTTGTCTTGAGTAGTCCTAGGGAGTCTTGGGAGCATAAAGCATGTGGAGTAGAAAAGGGAGCATCCAAAGAAACCTAAAAACAAAACCAATATATCAGCCCTTGCACAAAAGAAGAAAAACTGTTACCAGAATACTAAGAAAAGATAACATTTTCCTTGTGAAACACATTAATCATACCACCATATACTATCTCTGCCTCCAGTGTGTTGTATAAAAAGATTTCCAAGATGGCAACTTTTATTTTTCTGTAAATCAAATAGAATCAAATTTGTCCACCTTATGTTTTATATATTAAAAGGCAAAAGGTTGACACACATCTTATGCAATCTATTAGCATTCAAGGTAAACTGTGCAGTTAATTACAGTGTCAAAGATTATGTTCATACAAATATTGTTCCATGTAAATCAATGTTAACTTATGAAAACTCCAAGGCCTGATACATTTATGCAACAATTATTTGATACCAAATGCTGGACGAAATTGACCCTGGGATTTCTTTTCTTTATGTGTTTTCTTTACCAATTAATTGAAATGAACTGGCAAACATGATAAACTATAATTTTTCCTAATTTAAGTTGATAGACAAATTATATGGTCAAATAGTCAACTTTATGCTTCAGTAAATTTATGCTTAAGCTTACCTGATAATCAAAATTAGTTTTTAATCTTTAATACAAAACTGAATAGTGAGAATCCTGGTCAGTAGTACTTAAGAACAGTTTAAATTTAGAGTTTCGAACACATTAAAGAAAAACAATCATTTCATTTCAAACTGCAAAATAATCAGATACTTAAAAATAAGTAAAATATCTAAACTCAAGCTACTGTATTTTTATGTTACTGAAGAAAGCACATGTGGACAAAGAGTAGCCTACATTAAAAATAGGACAGAAAAAGATCCAGCTAAACTGAATAAAAACACTTGTTTTTCCATGTACACACATTTGCTAAAACACAATATTATTTGGCTTCACATTAGTGTAGCACCAATTGTGAGCAATAATACTAGAGAAAAAATCTGACAACTATGATACTGTGTGTGAGACTATGATGTCAACTAAATGATATATAATTTCTCAACTCAGCAAACAGGGAGGAAAGTATAATTCTCCTCTCTATGCAAGTACAAGCTCCTTCCCAGAATTCCCAGGCTTAACCCTTGGACTTCTTACCAAGAATAAAGGATAAATGGCATTCTAAACTAAGCAAATCATTCCTGAAAATAGTTGAGTGCAGACTTATGCGCCTGCATTTGCTTCATATGGTCTAAATATTCAGCATGTTTATCAATTTGGGTTCACTAAACCACTTCGATCTGTTCAAGGGAGAAGACTTTGAGACATTTTGGGTTATTGAGTTGAAGGTTGGTGCACAGAGGAGGATGAATAATTTCCTGTAAACAACAAAAGCCTTTGTCATTAGAAACACCAAGGGCAAGCAGTCGTACGAAGAAGCCTTCAAAGTGAGCAGAAAGTCTCAATGTAAGTCAAGGTACCAAAAGCACAAAACGCGGTGATATGACCACAAAGCATCTCGGCTCGACAAGATAAAGCTATCAGAATCTTATTGGTAACATGAGCGCTGTTATTTTGTCAAAGCATTTTCTAGTGTGAGAAACAGTGTGTTTGGGTTACTTCTCCAAGAACATACACAAACATGGTCTGAAGAATAAGCTAACGCTACAAACGGCGCTTTAAAACAGACCGTGAACTAAGACTATAACTTAAGCTACGGAAAGCGAGTCCAGTTTATTGTTGGGTGTTCATTGCCTATATGTAAAAGTACAGTTAAAATACCATGTTTCTTTGTCTTAAAATGACTAATAGTATCCCTCTCCTCCTCCCCTCACCTCCAAAAAGAGTACGAAAAAAAATCTGCTAGCAAGCTTGCTACTTAGAGCCACAGACAAATAAACAGGTCTGTTACATGTTCTGTTGCTCAAAAATCAAACCACTTTAAATGTTAGAAACACACTTACCAAACATTGAGATGAAATGTCATTCAACGGTCACTCAAGTACCTGTCAGAAATCCATGGTTGATCATTTTAATGCAAATATAGTCTCTTTAAACTGTTTTTCACCTCCAAGCCGCTGGGATGATGGCTCCTCATTCATAGCTCAACCGAACTTGTATCGCTCCACGCAAAAACATAATGCAAAGAGCCCCGAACGCCCCGCCTTCTCCTTCCTCCTATTGGATGAATCCTGGAGATGAGCGAATAACCTGTTTCCAGATATGTATTCTATTGGCTTAATACTCCGTCTGTCTACGTCATTACGTACAAAGGCATTCTCACAATGAATGATTCTACATAGACACAGCAAATTTATGTTTGAGATACACACACACACACACAGACACACACACACACACACACACACACACACATACAAGAGAGAAAGCGTGTCGTGGGGAAAAAA
>JBBBVT010000020.1:16853786-16874200 GCA_037177035.1 Craterocephalus eyresii | reverse complement strand
AAAGTTATATTAAATAATTCAAGTTCTACATGCATGAGCTCATAAAAAAGTCTTGTTGTACAGTTTTTCCTTACTATACAATATTTATTAAACAACTGGTTATAGAATATTAACCTTTAATAAGAAACCATTTCTAGTAAGGATATTGATAAAGAAAATCTATCTCTTTGCATATCGCTAGCAGAGATCTCACATTATTGGCTGATAAAAACATTTGCACAATGGCACCTAATTAACTGCTGACATCAGCGGTTAATTTCACTGACAGACTCATTATTACCAGGACTTGCATCACTGAGCTTTAAAATATCATGCATTTTACCAAACACTGCAGCTCATTATCATTGCAACCCAGGATTGAACTGGGTTTTCTTTGGATTCTACATGATGCTTCACTGATAATGTGCTAGGCCGACACAAAAGGGGAGAGAGAGAGGAATATAGGACCTATTACTAACAATGACTATCTTGGACAACATTTGATTTTTGAATAGATCAAAAACCCGTCTTGGCATTCACAGGCACCCTCAATCCCAGCCTCTCTCAAGTCACCACTGTAGACAGGGAGAAAAAAAATGTAGCACGCTCCCTCGTTACCCTCACAGTTGGTATCTCAACCATTAAACCCTGGCTAATTGCATTGCTGGGAAACATCTTTGAAGGAGCTCATTACATATGAGGCAACAACAGATACAAACATAGACAGAAAGGTCATCTCCAGTCCAAACAGAGTCCATTAAAGTTACAATAAATGCTAAATTGAATAATATTTTAAAAGTATGAGTCTTTTCATTAGACAGGAATTACCTTCTGTACCCGCCATTACTGCACCACAGCTGAAGAAGCCTCTGACTGAACAGGTGTGTTTGATCACCATACTGTATTTCATGATGGTGAAAATCACACCCAACATTAACCTTGGCACAATCAGCTCCCGAGGCTTTAGAGGAGGTAGAGGTAGCTATCTTTATCACTCTGTTGAATTTTTTGGGTATTCCTTCTTTGACAGCCGCAAAGAGAATTGCAATCTCCACCACAGATTTTTAGAAGACCTAATATTGTCCAGCGACATCTTACTAAAAATGTTAAAAGACCTAAGCTAGATCAAAACAAAGAGTCTCCTCTGCCTCTTTTCCAGGTGAACTCCCAGGTATCTGTAGTTCTCCACAATCAATATTTTTTTTCCTACTTTCAAAATTTGTTTCTAGTCACACCAAGGTTTCCTAAAATTCACAATTGTGTCTTATATCCTCTTTACATTCAACTTCATGCTGCAAAGCAGTCCACCATCTCTCTGAACTCAACATCTTGTTGGTCACTGTGTCATCCCTGCAACTGATAATAGGACTCTGATTTGTGACAGAACAGTCCCCTGTGGTGATCCTTCCTGTGTGCATCCTCGAGATAGGTACACAACCCTTCAGCTGCACAGCTTGCGGTCCTGTCAGGTAGTCAATAATCTGGGTGCTTATGGAGGCATTCACCTGGACATTTTTGGGGAGTTTCTCACACAGCACCACAGGCTGGATTCTGTTAAATGCACAGGTGAAATCAAACATCATAATCCTTACACTTCTTCCAGTGGGCTCCCTGAAGCAAGTAGAAGATGACATCTTCATCTTACAGCAGTGGGTGCTGAAATGGTTCAATGGCTTACTTACAGTACGTGTTTACATGACCTAATGCTTTGCAGAAAGACAATGCTTGTGTGAAATACAAATGCAAACGGTCACGGGCTTTACCTATATCTGTATTCTGCATTTCTTCTTAAAATCGTTCCACCAGCCCATATATACACAACCACACATATTCTGTGCAGTGATTTTACAAACCATCTCCTCTTATCTTCTAAAATTTTTGCAATGCAGTCATTTCAAAAGAAGTAACTGTGCATCCAGGAGTTTCTGATTTCAGGAGCCTTTGTTTTAAGAACTTATTGCACACAGAGAACATCAGCGATTGCTTTGGTTTAACTGCAAAAGCAAAAGTCCAATTTAAGCTTTAATTTCAGACTTTGCAAGATCTTTTTCTATTACACTGGGGTCCTGGTAGTGTAGTACCACTATTCCTCTCGCTACCACCCCTCTCTTCTTGTTTTTGTCATTCAAATAACACACACATTTCAGTAACATGCTTCCCTGAACACAGCGCTGCACCATGTGTGAAGGGCTTCGTTTTTGCAGCAATACTTCTTGACCAATGGAAGTGACGCAAAAAGTCATATTTTAACCTTCTGTTTGACAGAACAGTAATAGGTATCCGTTCTCTGGAGACTCGGCCTGGGTGCACACAAACTCAGTAAGGGCTCTAATAGAAATACTTTATCTAACTCACTGTGTTTAGGTGTTACTTAGGCTCCTCCATTAGAGTAGCTATTAATTTGGAAAGTGTAGTAGGTTCCTTGTCAGCCATAAAAGCCCATTTTTACCTGTGTTGATCATAATTATGATCACCTTAAGGCAAAATAATGGAATACAACTCCATTAAGGTCTTCTTTTGATGTAGATTTATAAGTTCATGGGTTCGAGGGAAGTGGAGGCCTAGTGGATACAGAGGTGGGCTTGGGTCTGGAGAACCTGGGTGCATATCCCTGGATTGCAAACACAGCTATGGGCACTAAAACATGGCAGTGTACTGCTCTTTATTAAATCTACAGTGGTCAAATGCATTACTACATTTCCCTAAATGAAATTAATAAAGTAAAAATATGAAGCAGAAACTGCTACAGAATTCCTCAGAAGTAATTAATATCTGGAATAATCAGAACACAAGACTAGGCCAATTAATGAGATATATAAAGTTTATGGCATGACATCATAAAATTGCATTTCGACTGTTGGACAATTTCATCATCGTCAACAAATAAAACATGAATGTACAGCTTAATATTTAGTCGCTGCAGAGCCGATTTCATGTTTGGCACATGTGGCAATACCTAATGAATCCCCATCTGGATATACAATGAGAAACTCAATCAAGATTTTTTTTTTTCCCCAAGTTTTATTGCAAAAATATAGAATTTGATTGGACACTACAAAAACATCAACACAAACGTAATACACGACAGTCTCAAAGACAAAACAATAGCACATCAATAGCTAGGTATTTTTACTGTGCTTTTAATGATTCACAAAACAGTTATCCAGTTGTTCAAAACCTTATGTGTGTGTTACCCATGACATAATTTTTGTTCATGACCTGGAAAAAAACCTAATAACTGCATACCTTTTTTTGTACACTGAGTGAAGGCTGCACATTTTTGCCAGATGTATGACCACCCAATATAAGTACCCATTCTCCACTTCCTGAAAGCTAATGATGATTGAGAAGTGGGTAGGGTCATTTCAGACATGCACCCCTCCCCCTCTCAATTGCACACTTGCACTGGGTTATTTGTTACAAAAACTTCAGTGTTATTCCAGAAACATGTGTTATTACTCTCCTTTGCTTGTCAAGCCACAGTAAATTTGTCATATGGCACAAAGTACTAGAACCTGTACTACAAAACCTCATTAGCAGTTGCTGTGATGTCTGCTAAAGAGGTGAGATCTATTCAACCTTATCCCAAACATCCTTGCAACAAGAAAAAAAGAGGTTAAAAGACTTGGACTTTCTTTACTTCTCATCTCATGATTTAAGTGGAAGAAATTAATTTAATCAAGTATTGTAAAAGCAAAAAGAGCAAGTTAAACAGTCATATAAAAGTAATAAGAGAATGTTAGTACTGCTACTACCATAACCCTGTCCCCTGGTACAACTGTGTGCACAGCTTTATTCATGAGATGTTCAATGATAACCATACCTGCTTTAAAGGATGCTCAAGTATCCTAAAACCATTTAGATGTTTAGTGAAGGCTTGTATTGTTTTTATATCCTAATGCAAGTAAGATTTTTGCTTATAGTATCTGGGATCGGGTATTGCTTTTGCACAGTACTAAATCAGTCACTCTTGGTTTTTTATGTTTTTTTCAGTGCCCTTAGTATAGCACTGTTTTGCCAAATCGTAATTTAAATGAATTTTTGATATGGTAATTTTTTTTCATGTCATATTCTTGCGAAATTCTAACGTGTTGATGTAGAGCATATATGTTATCTGAAACTATAAATTTTACAAAACGGTAGATGCTGGTATGCTGTGCTTTCCTTCAACAATCTACAAAAAAAATGGACACATTGTTTATGAAGATATTTTTCACAAGAAATCCTCATCAATTGAATTGTGTCATGTGCCTGTTTTATTTTTCCACATTTCTGCATGTAGCTCTGGTAATTCTAAGATAAAACCCACACAATCAGACTAAATGTCTGGCAGAAGTTTGTTGACATCAAAGTAGTGTGATCTTGATCTGTTATGAAGAATTAACATCTATTCACCGTCTTAACAGCTGTCTGTTAAGTCCTATGCTTATGCCCTGATGATGAGACATTGTGCCATACACAAGAAAATGGTGCTCTACAACAGTGGTAACTTCACTTGGATGCCTTGAAAAAATTTTCCCAACATTTGTGCTTAGCTGTCAAATTTCACACAATGAGAAGCATTGACAAGATGAAGTGACATATTGAGCATCAGGGAACACAGTAAGCATATAGTAAATAATCCAGAAAAAAAGTAATTCACCTTTAGACATTTTAGTCAAACAAAGGGCAACAAATTCTTTATAAAGTGCAAATTAAATTAGTTCCAACATACACATTGTCTGACATTCTTCTTATTGCCTGTAGACATTGTTGGCAGAGTAAGTGTCATTAGAAAGCTGCGGTACAATTGGCCTGGAGAGGAAACAACGGTGCTCAGAAGATGCGAGGCACTTATAAGGGTGTAATGTACCAATTGTTCATGCCCCACACATAGATTTAAATAGGAAAAACGAGCTGGAGAGGGTGGTTTTAAAATAGCCCATAATATGAAATTTGGTCAGATCCGAGATATTTTGAAACTTTATAAAACAGCTCATAGTATAATTGTGCCTCAGGTTTCATCAACTAAATACGTAATAATTGTCAAGTGAGATGCATCCAACAAATAACTTTTCCTGTACATACCTTATATTGTGCACCCAATTGCTGATGCATTCCCCTTAAATACCTGCATAGCCACAGAAGTCTACATGAGCAGTTTAACTGCCAAAAAGTTGGTTGCATGTTTTGAAAAAAAAAAACAATTCTCATTAAAACCAAATCAAATTGCAAAATAATTGGCGTTTAAAAAAAAAACACCTGATAACAAATTTTAAGCTTTTAAATGGCTAGCATTCTCCAAAAATGATCATTAAAATGTAGCATACTAATGAAAAGGTACAAATCACCACTATTAAGTAATAAATGTACACTAGAGTATGCAGACATTTTTAGTCCAACCAAACTTTAAGTCAAGTAGAACATTTTGACTCTTAGAAAGAACAAACCCTTGTAGAATTTCAAGTGTGATAAACCCCCTTACATTCGATCATCTACATGATCTTGAAGCAGGTGAAAGAGACACAAGTACAGCAAGTTTCTTCCATCAAAACTTGACTCATATTGACCTGTGAGCAACAGTTTGAGAGTTTAAAAGCCAAACATGCACTTTGAAAAGGCAAAATACCCCTTTAAAACCTTACATTCTTCTTTTGTGCTTGTCATATGGTCAAGTGATACCACCTCTTAAAAACTATCTTTACAATCTCTTTGTGTTTGCATCTTGCGCTCTGGCACTACAGAATACTGACCAAGAAAAATATAAGCATGTCATCTGCAAAGATAGATACAGGGTGACAACTTAGATTCTGCTTAGGTGGAGACAGCGGTGAAAAAGGGGTCAAGTTTTAGCAAAAAACATAGATTAGCCATTATTCAATACAAGAGAAGTAAAGCACAGGCTTGATCACTGACATCATGTAGCTTTTTAACAAATATACCAGACAATACAGTCCCCGTGCATCTGTCGTCCATACTTTCACCACTACCATTCAAGCAGATAATATGTTGCCGTCTCATTTAGGGTCGTGAAAATATTTCAGTCTTGCACCAAAATTGTAACTGAAACAGTCATCCACAATGTAAAATAGAACTCTTTCTGCACATCCCTTTATGACCCTTATTTGGGGACATATGTGCTGGTTGCCCCCATCAAGAGGTTCATGTCTCTAGAAGTGAAAATTCTGATTTCAAATACTTGTCCCCATTTGTTTATGTGAACTACTCTGAGATGCACAATCAATACCAACTTGTCCAAATGATGGTAGACAGAAGAACAATGCTCCCTGCTTTGAATCTATAATACATTATTTACATGAAAGACATAGGCAGAGCTTCTCAGTAGTCCAAGAGTGTATCATAAGGAAACAAACTGTACATATAAATTTTTGCTATTTTTTTTTAACAAGTATAAATAAATAAATGATTATCAAGTTGATCATATTGCCTCCGTATTTTCAGCAGTCCTGTTAGAGTGAGGTTTACTACGGTATGGCAGATGTGTGTGTGAGGGATAATCTGCGTTATGGTGAACTAAGCAGATTGCTGAGGGTTTTCTGTGGTACCTGAAGGTTGTTGGTTCTCAGTGAAGGCTTGTTGAAAATCAGAGTGAACTCTTGACTGGAGAAGGCGGCGTTGGAATCCTGGTGGAAGTTCAAAGAGAAAAACCAGTAAACAGTCCTACTAAAGATTCTATGGAAGGATGATCCATATAATGAGAAGCAGTTCCACTTCAGAATAAACAAAGGATCCATCGGGATTGACTGAGCTCTCCATGGATTTCCCATTACAGAATCTCCCCTAGATCCACTGGTCCTGTGTAGTCCTACTGGAAGCAATATTTATGTCTTAAATAAAAAGTGTGACTGGGTTTGAAGAATCAAGAGTCCAAGTGGAGGGCATAATATCCAGTTTAAAAAGAAGTTGCAGATTAGATTGGAAGGCATGTCATTTTGATAGTTGTGTGAGTCTTATAGAAGATCCTCAATATCTTTGTGGAAATTTTAACTTTCAAATTAACCATCTGAATGTTTTACAATCTGTGGCTTTATTCAACGGCTAGTTTTAAGGACCAGAATGCTTATTGCCACATTCTGCTATTGTTATACATTCAGCCATTAGGGCAGCTGTAGAGTCTACTTGTGCCTAAGAATTTGTATCTTTTAAAACTCCCACTTTCCCTTAACTTCATTGTGAACCCATCTTTAAGTTTAGCATCTTTAACAACAAAGATTGCATCACTGTCTATTGTCTCGCATTGCTTTCCAAGATAATGAAGTATATGAGAGCAAATGTGAATGTTGTCCAGTACTATTGTAGCTCCAGTTTCGTGGCAAAAGGATCCACCAAAGATAAGCAAAATAAAAAGGAAAGCGCATCGACATAACAAAAACAAAGAGACAGTTATGAAGATTTTGCTCTTGGTCCCTGCCTGAGAATGTTGTTCAGTTCAACAGCTCCTTATGGAAATGACGTCCAGAGACAATTACCAGGTTAGCTAGTTCAGTTCACATCATCTGGGCTCAGTTTGCCTGAGACAGTTTATAAAAGTTCGGTCTGAGCCTGTTAAATGAAACTCCCATTGATACAACCAAAAAAAGTGAAGGGCCAGATGTATGGTCTTTGTTTCATGTTGGAGCTGGGAAAATCCAAGCAGTGCAAAGAATATAAGAATCCCTTCAGTTCACACAAATGGGACAACTAGAATTAAGCATCCCATGAGTTCAGTTCAGACCACCACCCTCATTTTCTTCCACGTAGCACCACTCAGTCCAGTTTCAGTTTGGTTTTAGCGCTGCATTGTCAAATATCTCCAGTGACACCAAAGTCCACACACAAAAACCATCGGATCGTGGATCGTCCAGTGCAGGTCCACAGAACACCGCGTCTCGTTGTTCGCAGAAAGTGCTAAGCCGCTCTAGGTCCAACAGTTCTTTGAATACATACTAGGTCCATATATCTTATTTATGTATGTGCAGGTATGGATGTATGGATGTGTGCATGCCTGTACATGTGCATCAGATGTTAACAGCAGAGTTAGTGTTATTCATATGAACTCTCATCTCTTGAATACTTGTGATAATTTTTTTCTGATGTCCAGCCAAGTTCACTCCTACCCTTCGAAGATCCCTAAAAAACAAAAACAGCACAAAAAATGTCACTATTTACACGAAAGCTTAAAACAAGGCTACTTTCTTTCACTTAAAAACTTTGAATAAAATAAAAACTTAAATAGAAAAATGGATCAGTGCTTTATTATCAAGAGCAGTTTTTTTTTTCATGCAAGATCAATATGCAGTTCCCTCAAAGGCTAGGTTCTTATGCGAGACCTGACTTAAGCAATTAGAAAGCGCTTGTGGAAGTTTATGGATCACTGAATTATGCATGCATGTCATACTGATTTTCTGTTGTTGTGCATCCATCTCTTTAGAAACTTAGTGTTTTGCAGATTATCTTACAAGCTTTCAATCTTAATTTTAAATTCTAATTTTGCATTGAACTTTGCACTTCAATAAAATACTGCTTTTGCAAAGAAAGAAAAAAAAGACCAAAATGGGACTGAAGAGGCAAAAGAAAGCTAAGAGACAAATGTTTCAAAACTAGAGGAATATACCTAAACCTGTATGTTTGTATGTAGGTGGTCTTACTCTGATGTCATCTGAGCCACCGTTTCCAGTGAAGAGTAGCCTCCCTCCATGAAGAGTTCGGTGTAACGCCCCATCTTGATGGAATCTAGCCACTCGCTTACAGTCTGGCTTCGAGTGCTGCAGTCTCCCTCTACACTTGCATGCTCCACTAACAGGTTGGAAACCCTAGTGCACAGATGGAGATAACAGCAAGAGAAAGACTGTGATTGAACAAGAATCCTCTAAACACCATCTATGACTGACAGGATGCGGATAAACTAAATTAAACAACGTGTTTCTGCATCATTATTGTGAAAAATGCAAGCTGGATTCACACAACATTTTAGAGCCCTCAGGTGAGCACGGCGGTCCTGAGAGTTTACCTGTGAGGCTTCACTGGTAATGCTAGTTATGCATCATCACACAAAGCTGCAAATGCTTTCCCGCCCAAAACTCTTTGTCATTCAGCTCACTCCTCATGCTGACAAATAGAACTCCCCATGCTATCAAATGAAATATTCACAGTGGCTAACAATATTTTCAACACTCCAGCAAGAACAAGAGGCTGTATGGAGAAAGGACTGGCCTTGCTGGTGTCCCTTTAATCTCGACAAATGTCATACGTCATTGCAAAGCTATTAGATATGGAAGGGATTTATTGAGCACGCTCTCTTTTACATGAACTGAGAAGTCCACTTAAGATCTAACATTATTTCATTATCCAAGCAAATAAAGTAGGGTTATAAGGTGCCTGAGAGACACGCTGCATCACAGCACTTGAAGCCACTTCATTCCATTATATAGTGATGCAATACAGACACATAGGAGGGGAGATATTAATAGAACACGGAAATGTATAAAAATCAAAGGGAACCCCCACTGAGCTTCTTTTATTCATGTCTCTTACTTAAAGCTGCAAGAGACAATGTCCATTGTGATTTAATTATTCAGCCACACTTCAACAGAGAGCTCTTAAGCTTCATTTAAATGATGATGAGTCTATAGGCTTCGAGTGCTGGGTTCCATTCACTTCTGAATGAATGAGGAAATTAATATACAGCACTTTCAGGGTTCAACAGATATACCCAAGTACCTTGAAAAGTTTCTACGTTATTTTGAGTTAAGAAAATAAAATCCATCTCACATTAGACAGAATATTCTTATTGTTTAAAGATAGATCTTAAATTTTTTTTAGAATTAACATTTGCATTGTTATTGTTAAATCAATGCAATAACTGGCTCTGACCTTCAGTATCAAACTAAATAACTTGTTTTTTTGGGATAGATTCTCAGCGGCAACACACTGCATTCCCAATCTAACATGGTGTGAGTGTGCAGCTTGACATCCTGCAGTACCTGTGTGAAGAGTTGACTAGCTTTTTTAGTGAGCTGGGGTTGCGAATAAGTTTGTCAAGTAGACAAACAATCTCATCAAACTTGGGGCGGCTGCTGCGTTCCCGCTGCCAGCAGTCCATCATGAGGTGGTACAGGGCCTCAGGACAGTCCATGGGACCTGGCAACCTATAGCTCTCCTCCACTGCTTTTATTACCTGCAGACAGATGTGAGAGATGGAGAAAGACAGGTGAAGGTTAGCTTTTTATAAAAACCAATGCAGTGGCACATTACCATAGAACAATCTGAATGAATTTTCTTAATTTGAAAGAAAAGAGACAATAAGTTTGGTGCAATTACATAACTGTAGAGATTTTTACTACAGAAATTAATGATGCAGTTGTTTCAAAAATTGAAACTTTATCCATGTCATCAAAATGTAGAGGATGGACAGATTTTGAGGTATGGAGGACACATGTTTTAAAATTGGACTAGTAATAACTTTCCCACAGCAGGATTTTGACACACTCTAGTAAGGTAATGCTACTTTGAAATTGAGTTCTCCTGGGCAAGATCCTGATTCTAGATACTTGCAGGAGCGATGCACCTGCTCTCTATCTGACCTCAAACTTCAGCTTCCGTGAAGTTAGCAAGAAGCAACTTTCTTGCTAACCATCTGCCGCATAGTCCAGTTAATCATTTCTGCGGCTGAGAAGATGCAGCACAAAATCTGTGATATTTCCTTATTTTTTTTGGGAGGGGGTGTTAGATGAATAATGAATAAATCTCGGCTCTTTTCGTTAGACCCTACAGTGGAAAGCAAGCTGGAGTTTGCAGCATGACTCTGCCAATCCAAGCCACTGCAGGGAATTGATTTGTTGAGTTCATGACTGACTTTACTGGTGTTAAGTTCCCCAGGAAAAGACCAATGTGGTAGCACTCCAACATATATGCATGCATATGGGAGCATGCATACATACACACAGACTAAAGCAAAAGAGAGACACGCAGCGTTAAATCATCGCTGCGTGCAGAGAAGGAGAAGAACTACACTTGAGCAAACTGGCAGGGTGGAAAGATCAGAGACCGATGAGCGAACAGGACAGAAAGGGTGGAAGAGAGGCAAGAAAGAGCAGATACAGAGATCACATTTTAGAGAGACGAGAGAGGACAAGAGTCAGTGTGTGTGTGTAGGGGGGGAATGGGAAACAGAAGGAGACAGCTTAGAGAAAGAATGTGAGAGCCTGCACTTTCTTGTGCAGATCAGAGAAAATCCAGCATAACGCTTTCAATTAAACATAAAACGCCTTCTCTTCTCCTTTCCTCTCATCCTCATCTTCCCTCCTCTCCTACTCCTCTGCAGTCCTTCAGACAGATAGCCTAATAACCAAAAGGAGGGAGGAGTCTGAAGCAGGCGATGGAGAGGTCACTTAAGGGCTGTGGGCACATATGTTGCCTGTGTGAGTGGGTGGGATGCAAGTATGTGTGGTCGTATCTGATTATATGCTACATGTTTAGAGCTCAGAATTTTTGCCAGTAAAGAAACAACAAAAAAGGTGTTTTTAAAATAAGATAAAATATAATAAAATGAATAACTAAATAAAATATAATAATATCATAGAATCTGCCCTGAAACTTACATCTTGATTGGACATCTCCCAGTAGGGCCTTTCTCCGTATGACATCACCTCCCACATGACGATGCCATAACTCCATACGTCGCTAGCTGAAGTGAACTTCCTGTAAGCAATGGCCTCAGGAGCTGTCCAGCGAATAGGAATCTTCCCGCCCTGTTACAAAATACAATCATTTTTACTACACAGCAAGAAATGCTTTAAGGCAGTGACATCTAGTCAGTTTGAAAATAAAACACATTTTGAGGGTAAACTGTAGTACTCAAGTGGCTGATCTGGCAGGAAGTGGGTATAGTCTCTCAGGAAAAGTGCACAGCCAGGAACTTGAATGCATTCCCACAGACAGAGAGAAGAGCTTAGCTGATTACAGCAAATGAGAACACATGGCCCACAAAGGGAGCTGGTGCTATAAAGTACATCAGTACAGACTCAAAAGCAAGCTATATGCAATGCATTGGAAACAATGCAATATCCAGGGCTGCTAACTAAGCTAAAGGCTATTACAACCAGGTCAGCTATTCTCCTGCTTTTTACAGGCCATCTTTTGTGAAATGGACAATTAATACAATCTGCTAAAGCTAAAGAGATGAAAAGCTTGGCTCAATAATATCAGAGCCTGACTCAGCAATCCAACTTTTTTCAATTCCAGGCAAAACTCACAACGAGGGGGAAAAAAAGGTGGCACACAGTGTTATGGCTGGGAACCAAACAACGTTAAGCAGCAAAAGGGATTTCTTATATTCAAGCACTGACTATTACCTCTTGTCTTGAAGCATTTACTTGGTATTTAGCTGCACTGGCTAACTTAAAAAGCTAAGTCACCGCATTTAGACAGGTTTAACCACAAACCTGATATATATCAATGACTTAACTGTATTATGACATCTAACTAAGGATAGTTGCGATTTGGTTTATTGTCGTTATTTAGTTTTTATTGTAGGCTCTATAGGCCAGTGGTTCCCAAACTGTGGGTCAGGACTCACATTTGAGTCGCAAGATCTTTTCAGGGGTTCGTCATATAATGTAATTGTGAAAAATATAAAACGTCTTTTAATCACATAAAATTATTTGTCTTTATCATGGCTGTCAAAATTAAACCATTAATGATGATATAAATGTTAATTTAACATTATGATTTTTTTTAATTAATGCATGAATCTACATAAATCCTCTGTATTTTAATGCTTTCAAGCCGTATATGTAGAGGATCCTGCAGGACGACCCGTCTGACATATAATTATTAATAATTGTAATTGTGGAAAGGAGGGTCACCAACACCATTAGATGTCATCTTATGGGTCGTGGCTCAAAACGTTTGGGAACCAGTGCTATAGGCCACGGTTCAGTGCCATTTACCTCTCAGAGCACCAGAACCCTGTGATTACCACATGCAGCCATGCAGCGCAGCACAGGTCAAATGACACCACTTTGACAATATAATCTCACCTTTTAATCTGTATTTCTGCATTTATTTAAATAATCCAAAATCACTATGTAGTAACAGTTTGGGGCTAAACTTTTACAAATAACCGCGGCAGAAATTTAGCTGCAGTAATCCAAAAAAAACAGCCAACGTTTTGTGACACAAATTGAAAATAATGACATCCTCCATTAATGAAAACCCTTTGAGCAGCACATTTGTAATGCCAAGTTTCACTTTCTTGAACAAGCTGTCGGGGTCCTGAGATTGCTCTACTTCTTTCCCTCATCTTCATTAACAGGCTTTCCTGTCTTTGCAAGGATAAAATCAACAGTTTACGGGAAGGTTGCCGCGTTCCACAGGATGCGGGATATGTTTTCAGCTGACGAGTGGTGAAATTAGCTTGATGCAGTATTGATGAACACAGCAGCAGGATGTCTCAGGGTCTGATTATTTGAAGGATGTGAATTATGTTATTCTCACTTGTCAGGAGAGGGGAGCTCAAAAACGAAGGAGAGAAAGAGCAAGAGGAGATGCGGCCTGGAAGCGAGAGGTGACTGACAAGATCTTCGGTGCCGATGCAAGACTCGGTGCTAATTGAGTGTTGTGGAGACTGAGCCGTGTACTAATTGGTCCTTCTCCTGCAAGAAGCAGCCCGTCTCTGGCTGACAGGACACGTATACACAACTCAATTTGAAGCCTTGTGCTGTTGTCTGTGTAAGGAACCACACGTGCATTTCGGCTATGTTGTGTCAGTTCCCGCTTAATGCAAAGTTTGATAAACAACACTCCAAAAATAAACACCAGACTGAATATACATGTCTTCAAGATGACAGTGTGCCATCTAATTAGCCGGTAAAAATGATGTTTATATTTTCTGTTTCTCTCCGGTTTTTTTAAAATTTGTTCTGAAGTGATTATATTTGGATTTTAGAAAATTGCTCAGACTAAGAAAGCAATTTAAAGTTGGGTTGTAGCTTTAATCAGTTAGTATGATGATCAGTTCAAGAGAAAGTATTCACATCAAAGAGCTTTCAGCCTTACCCGTGTGGTATACGCAGCCTCTGGGTCATCCTCCAGGACTCGGGACAGACCAAAATCAGACACTTTACACACGAGGTTACTGTTGACCAGGATATTACGAGCTGCTAGATCGCGGTGGACGTAGCCCATGTCAGACAGGTACCTGCATTAATTGATGCAATAGGATCAATTAAAATGTGCATGTGCATGAACAATACATCTGTAACATGTGCATACCTCATGCCCGATGCAATGCCCCGCAGCATACCAACCAGCTGGATTACCGTGAACTGACCATCATTTTTCTGTTAAAAAGAAGAGACAAACAGGAAAAACACATTCAGAATGAAAATGTGTACTTGGACCTTTTATCAAACCACTGACTATGGTTGTTGCATGTAATCAATACAAATATTAAGAGGGAGACAATCAAAGATAATACAGAATAACTACTAAAGTTTCCAGTATGCCCCACTTGTATCTCAGTAGATTATGAAGTGCTTCTCCACTGCATTATGTGGACAAACATATGTAGCTTCTAAACTCTAAACTCCTGATGGACTGAGAAAAAAAGGAAATAGATTGCTTTATAGGGGCAATTAAACCATCTGGCTGTTTTGGTGCTTTGTTGGTTGCCTATATCACTACCAAGCAAATGAACCTAGAGTGCACCAAAGTCAATAACAAAGACAACTCTGTATATCCAGCTTTAATGGTCCAGCTTTAGGAGGATTTGGAGGATTACAAACAATTACTTTAAATACTGACACTAAATCTGTGTTACAAATTTGTCATTTCTCTCATTTAATTCCTCCAGTATGTATCAGCTGGCTAATGGTAATGAGCACAAAACAAAACTGCATTTAAAATAAATAAACCTATAAAACCTGGTATCGTCTCTCTCCTGTTCTCTCTGTGACACAGAAACTGTTTGCAGCAAAATATTCTGAAGGATGTTTCAGTTGCTAAAATGTACCTGGAGGACAGAGGAAGTTTGTTGTAGAGCTACAGTATAAGCGATCGACACTGCTGAAGTGTTTATTTCAGAATCCAAGATGTCTAAAGGGGACTGGACATTAATCCTCCATCACAAATTAGATGATAGAAAAGCCTAAGACAGGAATCAAGTGTGGTCAAGAGGAAGGTTTCTATTGTTTGCAGCTGGAGAGGGAAATGTCACCCAGTAAGCTGAAAAACAAAGCTGCTAACATATGAGACATTGTGTGGGTCTGTTATAAAGGTGAGCTAAACTCTACCCTAGTATTGATCTATACATGGACAGCCCAGCTCACGTAGCTACACATCTAGCACTTTCTTTCACTTTTTTAAATAAAGAGAGCCACTGTGACAGATAAAAATAATCAACAGCTCTACATAACAGAGGGTCTACTGAATACATCCAACATGCTAAACATCTCCTTAAACCAACCATGCTGATAGTGTTTGGATGGATTTAATGGATGAAGGTGCTACTGCCCTGCCATAATTAAGAAAATAGGAGCACATTGGGATTCATGCATGGTTCACAGTCATGCGTTTCTCTCACACATCATTCATGCATATTAGCCAGTCCTGTTCAGTAGTCATTAAACTTTTGATGACAGACTGAGGACATTAAGCCAAGTTAACTTAGTGTTAGCATGAATCTGGTCAGTCAAGACGGTCAGCCAAGTTGATCTACATTTATTTACTACATGAACAGTCTGCTTCTCATATAACTTATTGAGCAACATACATGGATAGCCATGTCTCTTGTATTTGTGTCTCTTGTTGATGATCTATGCAGAATCAAGTGTTTTCAAGTTTGTGTTTATTCATATCAGGTACAGTAAACCGTGGCTGATAGAAAGTGAGATTATAACTTTGAGTAAGAGAAAAATTAATGAAATATGATATAATTTTGACTTCAATTTTTCATTTTATTCACCACTCAGTCAATGATTCAGCTTTTTGAAATGTAATTGTATTGTTGATCAATAACACCTCATGTCTAAAGGAGCTACTGTATACCCAATATTACATCTGTCTATTTTAGTTAGCGATAGTGACTAGTTTTTAGCTTCTCTTCCCCGTCTCTGCCAATGGGGTTAACTTTCGTAATGTCTGGCTCACTAGGGGAACGCTCTTACTGGCTGATCGTAATATGTGGTTACATATATACAGTTTATAGTTGTTTTACAAAGAAGATTTCTGAAAAAAGTTGGTTAAATAGTAAAAACAGTCAACTACAACTACCTGTCTAATACCACGACGGTCTTCTACATATATAGTTGGTGCTTTTTTATCCATGCGCACAAAATCTGAGAAAGTTGTACAGCAGAACAAAAATCAATATTTTAAGTTCACAAGCCGCTATAAGATCGTAGCATATATATCTCCAGATCCCTGACAGTAGCTCTCTTGCTCAAAGGGGAAACCTGAACCTAGATGAAGGACCCCTCTAATCCTGATCCTCGCTCAGGGTTGCACCGTTGCTCTAAATCAGTGTGTTCATCTCCCTGAAAGTCACCTCCATCCCCCACTTGCTCATCTAACTCACCCTTTCTGCCTTAGTGACAGCTCCTGGCCTCTTTACCAGTAAGATCAAACATAAATTGACTTAATAAATTGCAGCCACATTTTCTTTTTCTAAGGTTACGAATTAACACATGTTGAGTTTATTTCGAAAAGAAAAAAATCACCCCCAATTTCAAAACAGACATCTAGCACATTAAGTAGTAGCTGACATGTTCTACTGCTATAATAATCTAAAAACTGCGGGTAAATACAGAATCACTGAACACAATCTGGGGAATCACACAAGTCTTCAAGATTGTTTGGTTGCATGAAAGTATCTACAACCTGAACTTGCTTCATAAATATAAATGGTAAAGAGGGCTTTATAATGGTGGCAGCTTTTCATCCTTTTAAAAGACTCCCTGAGTCTTTATTAAGCTTTGTTAAAGCAATGCTGCTCGTCTCACAGCCAAATATGATAAAGGTTGGAGAGAACATCAAATATAACTCCAAACTCCAAACTTTGTCCCTGAGACATAACACTATCTGACAATGACAAATCACATAATTTTATAAAGAGCGATGTTGTGTGAGCTTGGGCAAACTGTGACCTTTCTCTTCACCTGGGGACAACATCTTTACCGTGTAAATGTGCAACGAGAAACTATGGCATGCCCCAAAACACTAACTCCTTCTGGAGTCACAGTTTTCTCAACACAATAAGTCATATTGCCATAACTGTTCACATCAGTCTAACAGGCGTGCTGTTATTGAGCTCGACAAATGGAGGGGAATGGGAGCAGCTGAAAATACAGTGTTAAGCTTCTGCAACAAGTGGTACGAAGAGGGATTGCTCATGACTTTTTGCTCAATAAGATTACATTATTTATATATATATATATATGTATTTCCTAAATGGCTTGCCATAATTTCATTTGACCTGGCAGCTTTTCCCACTACCGTCACTGTTATTTATGTCCATCTCAAACGCTGGCATGAATATTCAGGAAGTTTCACAGCTAGGTTTGCTTTTCAGACCCTGCAAACATAAATAAGTACAGTTCTGCCATTTATTCATGCAAAATTCAGACCATATCTCATATTATTCCAGACCTAATAAGATCTCCATCGCAGATTGTTACGGAGAAGGAGCAGGGTTGCGCGTTCAGACCCGTATCTCACACGGTCACTTGCCGTCAGATTAATGGAAAGCGGTGCATGTTTGAAATGAGCTTTCTCCCAGTGACAGTTCTCATTGTTAGTTTAAGCTTCAGCTCCCTCCAATCCAAAAGTGAACTCTCCAACCTTCCTGTTATCCACTCTTCATTTCCACGGCCTGCATGTAGCCACAGCAGAACACTTCACTTCCCCTAATGGTTTCAACCTCTGTTTCCATCACCAGTACAACTACTTTTTCCATCTGCCACCAGCAGAACATCCCACTTACATGTGAAATGTGATGCTAAGCCAAAATAATGACTTATGAGGGTTAGAGTGCATTGTCCACAGCAGTGACAGCTAATTCAGTGCTGGGTCCAGCCCTCTGGGTTTCTCATGACTGTCATTTATACCAGCCTCAGTACATCAGCCATCCATGTAATTACTTCACAGGGCTTTTTTTTGTTTTTCCTCGCCTGCTGGTCCACAATCTCCTCAGCTTCCCCTTTGCCATCTAGGTTTATTGCCCGTGACTCAGAGTAGAGTTGTGTCAGCTTTTCCCACTGACCACTTATTTGTCTCTATACCGCCTCTCTGCATCCTCCTTTTCCATGTAGTCCCAGCGAGATCATCACGTTCAGCTGAGTGCTGTGATCTATTCAGTCTTCATGCAAACCTAGGAGCACCATCACCAGAGTCAACTCTCTATTAGCCATCTGCTGCAGGAATTCACCCTTTTTTCCATGCATGGTTTAGGCCTCACTTGATGCTTTTCCCTATTATAAATCAGTCAAAAGAAGAAGAGAGATCATTTTACTTAGATTTTTCAGTCTGCCTTTTAATCAAAGTTCACCTTCTACTCTCAGTGAAGTGAGTTCTGGTCTGTACAGGTTAGACGGTACTCCAGCACTGCTCAGATGACTTTCAGAATTTCTAGCAAAGTGATTTATGTGACATTTAGGGCAAGAGAGCTGTTGCAAATGTGCAGACTTTGAGACTCATGCCATGCACACACACACTGCAACTTCTCTGATGCAGCACCAACTGTCTGTTGCCCAACAATTTTTTTCCTCCTTAAATTGGCATTGGAGCGGGATTATTACACTTGTTTGATTGGAAAATAAAAAATAAAAAAATCAAATTTTGGGAAAACCTTAAGAGAAGGAAAGTCATTCAATTCTGGGGAAGCACAATTCACATTATAACAGTAATAAGAGTTCATTAGCTGTGTCAGAGGATGCACTTTCTTGTGGTTTGAACAAACATAAAAGTAAATGTCTGATTGGAAAGAGAAATGTGCCACTGCTACACCTGCAAACTTTGACACCCACTTTAAGCAAACCTTCATAGCTAATGAGCCGGAAAAATGAGACCTTTGGTGGACATATTCATTTTGCATATGGGCGGCTGTGGCTCAGTGGATAGAGCCGTCGCATACTAAACAAGAGGCCGGCGGTTCGATTCCACTCCGGTACATGTCGAAGTGTCCTTGGGCAAGACACTGAACCCTACCATGCCTCCCGATGTGCCTATCTGTGAATGCGCGTGAATGGTTACTCCACTTGCACCAAGTATAGGTGCTGTTTGAATTATTTTTTTTTTTTAACAAAAAAGCTGCTTTTTATGCATCATTCATTGGTTCTTTCACATCTATAGTACTGATAACTTCACTCCCAATTAGGCATGACTAAGTAGTTTCCCTCCTTTCCGGTTTGCTTATAACACAATCATTCCACTGAAACCTTTTAGTGCAACTATGACCTCAATCCGACTCATTTTACTTTCAATGAAGCCAACAATATGACTTGGATATTTCCTTTCAGTCAATTTAAGGGAATGAGTTGTTGTCTTTAATTGCTCTCTTCTCACTCTGCCTCCTATAATTACCATATTGTCCTCCTCTTTTCATTCTTGTCCTTCCCTGAATCATTACAGCCAGTCCCTTCCCTCTTCCTCACTTTCCCATGACCTTTCTCTTAGATATTCTTCTTCAGTCCTGTCTTACCTTGAGGAAAGTGTCCAGTGATCCATTCTCCATGTATTCAGTGATGATCATGACGGGCTTACCTAAGAAGCAAAGCCCAAAAAAACACTTTAATTCAAACATAACGATAGATGAGTTACATTTGAAGAAGTTTAGCCCTACATTTCTTGAAAAGTGGGTATAGGAATGTATTTTTTGTTTGTTTTTACTTATTTCTTCATTAGAACTGGGACATAATGTAGATGTATGAAACAGAAATCAAACCGATGTAAGTGAATGTATTACATTTATAGTCAAATGTACTGTTTCCATCAAGATCATGGCTTCAAATAATTGCGTATTCTCACAGTATGAAGGCAGTTTTTGCTATACTTCCACTTGTCAAAATTTAATGTAGCTCACACATTACTTAAAATCAGCTGGAAGATATCTTCATTGGATACACAAACAAAAACAAATTAAAATGAATCACTGTAAGAAGTGTTATGGGGTAGCAAATAATTTCTTTAGCACATCTTATTGAAGTTGCATTTTGGGTAGCGAATCGTGTGTTGTATTGATTTTTTTCACCAACTTTACACTTGTTAATATGGTTATACTTAATCAATAAGCATAAAAAAAATCTTGTACATTGAGTCCTAATCAGGATAAAAAATTACCCTGATATGCGGGGTTCTTTAGGTTTTAAATAATCTTTTTAAGTAGTTCTGGGACTGTTTAGAGTAAAAAGGAATAGACTATTAGATTGCATTATTATTTCATAGTTAAAGTAATCAATTAT
>JBBBVT010000020.1:16834144-16853711 GCA_037177035.1 Craterocephalus eyresii | reverse complement strand
TTCATAGTTAAAGTAATCAATTATTTAATTAGTCCTTTCAGTTATTCTTAAAAATAGCCTCGTCAAATTCCTAATAATAGATTAAATATATTAAAGAAAAATCAAATTAAAAACTGGTCTAGCTCTACTAATCTCTGTGACAAAAAAGTGAACATTAAGTGAACATAAAAAGATCAAGAAGGTAAAAACTCTTTAACTCAGATACTTATTGACAAGTGAACTGATTGGAAAATTCTTCCTACTGAAATGAGCTACCTGACCACTCCAGACAAAAATGTGGACTAAATAATCTCAGGGAAGTCTGAGAGGTTGAACAAAGTTTCCGAATTTCTCTACTAAAAACATTTAAAACACGTTTTTTGATGGGCCATGTTGATCACTTACTCTTTGTGACCACCCCCTCCAGACGGATGATATTTGGATGGTTAAACTGGCCCATGATTGAAGCCTCCCACAGGAAATCACGTCTCTGCTGCTCTGTGTAGCCTGCTTTCAAAGTCTTAATGGCAACTTGGATCTCTCTTTTCCCAGGCAGCCTCAGTGGTCCACTGCACACCTCACCAAACTCCCCTGAAGATTTAAAAAAAACATCACACAGAGTATGAGTGTGTGTTCAACCAACCTTGACGTGAAGTAAAAAAAAAGTCAAATCATTAATCAATCCCAGCTTTATTTAAACTTGACTTAAAACCTACAGTAGTAATCAAAAGTTCGAACAAACTTTCCCATTATATCCAACAAGAAAGTGTGCCCAAACTTTTAACTGGTAGTGTATCGATGAACTGTTAATTGATACTGGGGTTTGCTTAATTTAATGAAAATATGCAGAACATAAACCTGACGTTATGAACATGACAGGTTTATGAAATGGAGAAAAAATACCACACATTAAGAGGACAATTTCAAGCAACATGGCAGAATCAGGCTTGACTAATTTTCCCCTTAAACTAGCCGTGATTTCATAGACTACCGGCTTGATATGAACCTTCTTCAGAACACCAAACATGCTCAATGCAGTGAGTCAGAATAAAATAAGATTTATTTTTTGCCTTATTATTCTGCCCAAATCAGTCTCAGTCTGCATAGGAGGAGAATCCATGCATTTCAAAGATGTTCACACACAGTCTTGCACATTAATGTTAACCGGCACAGTTATTTTACTTACCAGCACCAATGATCCTTTCAATAGAGATGAATGAGACGTCAATCTCCTGGGCAAATTCATGCACTGCCTGGTTAGGATCCTCATAGGTGAGGGGATCAATGTATGTACGCACCCCAGGGAATTTAACTGCAAAGACGAGACATCAGTGACATTTAGAAGCCATTTAGTATTTCGACATTTAACTGGGCTTGCATCCACACCATATTGTAAACACAATACACACTCTTGCTTAACAATCTTGCTTAACAGCATTAAAAACATTTAAAAAAGTAAAAGAGAGATACATCTCAAAGTTAATTCCACTGTATCTGTTAGCATCAAAATTACACCTAATTTGCAATCATGAGTGTTGGCATTTGGTTGAGATATGCAATTTGCATATTAACATGCATACTCTGTTGGCAAGGGACAAGAGTTTCGAACTGGAGGCTTTTGGTCAATTGAACTGACAGAAAACCAACTATAATTACATGCAAACGGATTTTGGCTGCATGCAAGTTAGTCGTCCTCTAGGGAGCAAAAACGACCAGATTGCCTCAGCTGATTGCCTCAAGCTTTTAAATTTATATCATCTCAATTCAAACATTAAGCAGCCAAGAAGTCTTGGTCTGTATATCTATGTTGTGGGTGTTCTGGGTACACAAAAAGCAGTGGAAACAAAGTTTGCACACCAGCTATAACAATTATTTTACTGCAAGATGCTGTTGCATCTTTCTTGCTCTGAACTCTAAAATTTTTGCCCTTACAATAACATATGATACAACACCCCAGTTATTTGTAAAACGCCTAAATTCTAATGCCTAAAGAGTGAAACATAGCATCTTTAGTTATCCACAAATAATCATCTGAATAGATGATAACAAAAGAGATAAGATGTATTTCAATGCACAAACTACTACAACTGAATCCTGTACAGTATCTTCTTCTGGAGCTGATGTGCTCATTGCAGTTGCAGAGGCCAACTGATAGATAGCAGGGTGCGTGCAAACCTAAAAATGTGGACAAATATATTAAGCTGTCACAGCTTATAAAGCAGCATTGCTTTGTGTGTCCTCTCCTGACATGGGTGCCAGTCAGAAAATAGCTCCTGGCACACAGCACTGTCACTCATACTGGGAGCACACATCCATGTTTATGGAAATGAACAAATTCACAGAGACATGACCACTGTTTGAACCCTCTGCTATACATGCAGCATAAACTTGTGGTGAACTAGTCTCTGCAAAGGCATGACACATATACTGTACATAATAAATAATAATAGAATTTCTGAAGGAACTTGGGCTTTTCCAGCTTACTGTGGCCATTGTGAAAGTGCATCTTCTCCTCCTCAGGATCCTGCTTTGCTTTGCTGTAGCCACATCTCCTGGAAAAAGGAGTGGAAATGCATGAGTGTCAGAGGGGTGCTGTAAGCATTGATGTATAAACACAATTCCATATGTCTCATTAACTCTCTGATAAAGAAGAAGTCACAGAGCATCATGATAAGGGAGTTTCAAGATCATGAAGAAAAAATCATCTTTAAAAAGGAGGAATAATGGAGCTAACATAAAGATGTTTTTCAGCACATTTCTTGCAATCAGTGCTAATGGAAACTGGCTGATATATAAATATGTATAAACAGAAAGGACGTAATAAAAAAGCCAAGACAGAAAAAAGCTAACCCTGGTGAACACAGGGCACAGTCCCCCTTGGATCTAAGTGCAAAATAAGCTCTTTATTTCCACATTTAGAGTCTGCTAACCCACATTTCAAGCTCTTCAAATATATTGCTGAAAAAGCTTAAACCTACTAGGCTTTTAGAAGTAAGCAAACAACTGCAGTTTTCAAATGTTTCATTTAAAAATAAGCTAACTTCAACAAAAAAGTCATGGCATTTGTTGTGGGAAATATACTGTAAAGAGAATATGCCATGAAAAGGACGTTTGCATTCATTTTGTATTTTGCCCAGGTGTGTAAATACATCTGTGTATCCCTGTTTGCAACAACTTGGAATATATTTACTTTGTGTCTGCGCATGCATGCGTGTCTGTATGTGTCCGTGCTCCGAAAGCTCTCGTATGTCAGTATTTAGACAAGTGGCATAAGAGTTAAAATCACAGATAAAGATTAAATAGGACGATTGATTTTAATTGCGATCCTACATGCAAACACTAACACACACACACGCACACACACACAAACACACACAAACGACGAAAAACAAACACAGATTTGCTGTATTTGCAGGACTAATTAAAAGATTTACTTTCATTAATTTTTAAACGTCACCCGAATGTTTAACGTGGAATTTTTTTTTATTTTTCATTGTGAAATACCAATAAACATCACCCCCAAACACACACTTACAGGGCCCTTTCCAAATTTTTTTCATCACACCACTCTGCCAGCCAGGGTTTGCAGTACACAGCTGGAAATTTGAAGGGAGGGGAGTCTCTGTGTGTGTGTGTGTGTGTGTGTGTGTGTGTGTCAGCCGGAGGGTCTTTAGTTTGCTGGATAAGTTGAGTCAAGGGGTCGGAGGGCGCTTAATTCCCAGCTGCCCCTCCAACAACATGCACACGCTTGAACTTATGCATACATCAGTGCTTATGTGTCATCATCTTCACATGTGGGTGTGTGTGTGTATGTGTAGTCTCAAGAGTCATGCATGGTGAATGGTGATGCGGGAGTGCTGCAGTGGGTGGAGGGGGATGTGGTATGCCCATGTCCCAAATCCATTAAACAGAAACTGTGGCATTCCTCCACCTCTCCTCCCCCACACAAATGCCTGTGCATCCTCAATCTGTGTGCAGCTCAACCAAAGTCAATTGTGTGTCTTACTCGACATTTCTTAATGCTTGAAAATCAATGATGCAGACTATAGATGTACAAAAGGACACAGTGGCAATCCTATTATAAAACAGCTGACCATGGATCAAATCTGGTAGTGAAATAACCAGTAAAAGGCTAAAGAGAGAGATGAATACAGAAGACAGAACTGTGGTAATGTTCAAGTTCACTTTTGAAGATGCGATCAGATCATACATAAAGATCAATATTATGAATAATATGAGCTTTTCTTTAAATGTACCTCAGCAACAAACAAGGTTTGTTGTTTGTTGCTGAGGTACGTCAGCTACACACTGTGTCAGTGTGTAGCTGACCATAACTAAACAAGGTTTAAGTGATGGTCAGCCAAACGATATGCTAACATTATTTAAAGGTAATTTATAATATGTGACATGACGAGTATAACAGCAACTGTGTGTCACCAGATAAAAATATCTACTGACTTGTACATAAAACCTGTATAACTTAGAACATAACTACTAAATCCATAGCAAAACTCTAACTTTAAGCTGCATAATGATGCTCAAAAACACAGAAATGACTTTAGGAGCAACCAGATTTGATATTTAAAATTAATTTTAGTAGGCAAAAGGTCAGAGGAAAATAAAGTCTCAAAAGCTCTCAAAAGTAAAAACTTCTTTCATTAAATAAAAAGTGCTCCTGAGTGCATTGAGCTGAGCTCTGATCTTTTGCCTGTCTTACAATATATCCATAACAGGCCTCAAAGAGTTTTTAGATGTGACTTAGAGATGTCAAAAAATCATTTAAAAAGGAGGCAAACAAGGAGGTTAATTAACTTGTGAACTTAAATCACATGTGCAACCTTCAGATTAGCAACCATTGTATTTGGTTGTAAAAGGTAATGGATTTTAGCTGCTTAGCTTTAGCTTTTGGATTTTCATGGTACATATGCTTTGTTCAGTTAACCTCACTAAAATGCATCTCACAGACAGTGAACAGATAATGGGAGACAAGTATTTTTAGATTTAATACTTTGACTTACAGGGATGGATACATCTTGCTAACAAAGTTAGCTAGCTGTGACATACCGGTAATTGCCTTATGCTAATGGTTTTGTATTGGTCCTTAAATCAGTGCGGGAAATCATCATGCTTTTTTAATATTCATTTTTCAAATAAAAGCTTTAGAAATGTATTTAAAAAGGAAGTTTCAATTCCAAATTCAGATTATTCAGTTGTTTTTCATAAATTGTGTGAACGCTGTAGCTGCTTTAGCTTTAGTTTAGCTAAACTTTTCATAGCTAATATGATCCAGTTTACTTTAGTACCTAAAATTCATCCCAAATTAGCTGTGGTGTTCCATTTATTAAAAAAAACAAAACAAAAACAATGCCTCATAATGGTCATCCATAAACCATCAGGATTTGATCTATATAGTTTTAAAGTGAGTTGATCTTGCTATAATGAAAAGAATGAATGGATTTGACCGAAAAGTTCAGGGCCCTAAACTTAACTTTAACTTTTATCCAATCTTGTATTCTATACATAACAGATGACAACAACATGCACTTCTCCGTTTAATACATATGAATCAAGTTTAATTATGCTCATTAACCTACAGATTTTTCAGTATCCCAACCAATTAAAGTCTTACGTATTTTCACTATTAGGCTACTGCTGTTACTTTCGAACCACCCGTCTCCTCACAGAAGAAAGATGTGTTCAGGCATACCTATGTACCTGCATGTGCTTACACCTGCAAACAAATCAATAAATACAGGCTCACCTGCTTGTATTTCATCGTGTTCGGGTGTGTATTTACGCCTTACCGTCCGCTGAGCAGGAATCCTGCAACCACTGCCAGGAGAACCAAAGCCAGCGTGATGGCCACTGCTATTATCGAAGCTTGAGCACGCTCACTGGTGGCAGTTACTGCCAAAGAAAGGATGTGGGATTAGACACACACTGTAAGCACACAAAACCACATTATTCTATTGTTGATTGTCATGATCCCTCTCTGGTGTACTCACAGTAAGGGCTGGTCTGGAATTCAAAACGTCGGCTAAACGCACCGTAGCCTGCTGAGGTCCTGGCTCGTACCTGTAATGTTATATTATGAAAACATCACAAACAGCACTGTAATGCTTCTTTATTCATAAGACTCCCACTTGAAGTGAATTCTTTTCTGTGAAATGGATTAAAATCAGACTTTACGTTTGCCATGCTTGCATACATATTTTCCTTTTTTGCCATCTTATTCTTTTCTTTTACCTGGAAAATGTAAACTGAAGATGGCTTCAGGCCCTCCACCACCATTTCAGTGTCCTTGGATTTTATTATAGTGTAACTGGAGTCCTGCTCCTGTTGTAAGATAAAACAAAGAGAAGATTATTCCAATTTAGTCACATGTTCTACTTACATTAATATAATATTTGTAGATTACATCGAAAATTATGTGGACGCATTCTTGTATAACTTAAATTTTTGCTTTTTCACCTGTGCATTTATGTGGTTAAAATACCCGTGGTAGCTATATGTGAGTAGAAGTGTTTTCAATTGAATGTGTGTGAGGATAGTTTTTCTGCCTGTAACCGCACAGCTAAATGTGCCCTCCATTAAGACCAAGGCCATTAGCTAACCACTGACCACAAACTGTTTTGATCTCCTGTGGACATTTATTCTGACCTTCCAAGAAAAGAAAGCATTAGAGGAGCAAGGATGTAAAAGAGGGAGGGAATTGGAAAGATGACCGGAAAACAAGCACCAAATTGTTTGCTCAAACCTAAAAAATAACATTAACTTTATATTCAACTACTGCAATGGTAATACATAAAAGATGTGAAGCTCAAGGCTGAAATACATCAGAGAGGTGGTGATGCTGGAGTTGGTTTAGTTAACAGAAAATGTTACATAAAATATAACAAAAAATACAAACAAAAAAAAACAATACAGTACATACATGTCGTTGTTAGAATCAAGGTGACAATCATCATCATTATTATCATTATAATACTGAATCTCGTTTAAAGTTAACAGAGCCATGTCTAAAAATATTTTCTCTCTTTTTCTCCCTTCCTTTGTCTTTCTTTCCTTCTTTCTTTCTTTTTTAAAACCATCAAACCAAGTGAATCTCAAACATGATCTGCTAATTAATATGTTATAATTCTTTTAAAAAATTACCCAATAATAAGATTACTTTGACAACAAATGGCTATGAGAGGCTAGCAACAGCTGCAAATTCCAGACAAAATAAATCATAAATAAGTTACTCAATTTCACCTTTTCAAAATACTTGATCTCATACTCGAGGATGATGCCGTTAGGCCGATCAGGCTCTGCCCAAGAAAGAGCGATGCTGCTTTTCCCTGTATGTCCTTTCCTTACCACACTGATTGGGGACGGTGCTGCACACACACAAAACACAAGAGGAAAATATATGGCATTAGCACGGCTTCAGGTACCAATATCACAGTGGTTAAGTGACAAAAGAGCAGCCACTGCATCTCCATTCCCAAATGTTTAAATAGACAGCGCTTCACTTACATCCTAATCAGTGGTGATTACACAAGAGATCTGGTGCTAATGTTGTCAAATCTGTTCCTCTTTTAATAACTGCCATGTCCTTTGATGTTTACATAAACACAGATAACAATGTGATTGTTGTGACTGCAATAAAATATTAAAATGAACATGTGCTCACAAAGAGGAGAAAAATAATTGCTTTAAAATTGGTGGTGCGAGAAAAGGGGTTTGTTCTAATAGGATTTGTAATTTCTGATAAGAACTTACTTGATGTGCTTTTTCCCTGAAATTAAAATACCTGCAAGTTTATTCTAAACTCAAGTAAAATAAAAAATCTGCTGTCACCAGTAAAAACATACATTATCTGCAATGTGGCACAAAGATGCCCCCGTGTTGAATTAAACATCTTGCTACTGAACAGATGGATGTAGAGGAGGCCATGAAATCAGTAGGTGAGCCTTTTCTGCATATGAGCATTGTTTGTATGAACTTTACCACCTTGGAGACTATTCTTCACGAGATAAACCACACAAGTAACTTCAAGAAATTTGAACATCTTTCTTTGCATTTTTTATTTACTTTTGTTTTTTGAAAAGTTATTGTCTCAGTTTCGAAGCAAAGTGAGGTGTGAGAGTTTGCGTCATTCACATAGCTGTATTGTTGTAACCTGAACTGTTGAGCCATCTCTCAGGAGGGACAGTTGGTGAGCCTTTTAATCAGGCAAAATGCTCCCTCAGGCAACATCCCGATAGGATACGAGCGTGAATGTATGCATTTTGTATGCTTGTGCACACGCTGGTGAGTGTCTATGGCAAATACTTAACACCGTTTAGGTTTCAATAGCCTCAGCAGAACTCTACAGGGAATAAATCATTGCTACAAACATGGTAACTTTATCCTGAGTGGATGGTTGCAAAGAAGTGTTATCTGCAACATCTTAAAAGCCTGAAACCAGAGACCAAAATCACACATACACACACACACACTTTCAATGCTTAAATAGTACAACGTCTGGGATTTGATGATGTGAAAGGGCTTACTTCCCCAGCAGCTTTATGTGTAACAATACCCCAAAATCTAAGTTTAAATCCTATCCTCCTAAAATGGAGGCACTTTTCTATGCAGTATTTAATCAAAGGGTTTGAATAGATGCTGTCATATGAGACCAGGGTGCACAGATTGCAAAAGCAACAACTACAAGCTTATGGTTTTACTTTTTAAAAATACACCTGATGTGACATTCGGCATGCAAAATAAATTATTGTGAACTGATGAACAATTAGATCTTTTTTTCTGTGGAAAAAACCTCTCATACAATAAAAAAAACTAATCAACTCCTTTGTTTTTTTTAATTTATAAATAGAAAAACTGAATAAAACTCTGCAAAAATCAAGGGATTATATGTTACAAAATAATTTCAATTTAAAACACACAAAAAGTAATTACATGAAATGTAAGTTTTATATTTATTTCTCCTAAATCATATGTATTGACAAATTCTATTAATTAATGCAAATTTCAATCTTTTTGTTTAAATTTAAAGTAAAGAGAAAATCAGTGAATGCTTTTAATAATATACAAAAAACCTTTAGGAACCATAAAAACTTGTAAATCTGGACAAACTGAGTTTTTGTAAATTAGTGAAGGTTTCTTTTCCTTTCATTCAGCAGCCAAATGAATGTATTCTTTTTTTCATGTTTTAAAACAATAAATGTCAATCAGAGGTAGGCATTGTGATCAATTAATTCCCAGTTTACTTGCTTAGTGCCAACTCCCCCATTTCTAAATCAACACAGATACGCATCTCTGAACTTAATGCAATACTGAGCTCAGACACTAAACAAACACGAGAGCAAAGCAGATTAAGGTGATGGCAGAGATGGAATAGCAGACACAGAAGGAAGAGAAAGTCAAAAACAAGCAGGTGGGAAGACAAAAGGAAAAAAAAGTGAGAAAATATCAGTGACAAAGTGAGAGTAAGACATGTTGAAAAAGTGTCGACAGAACCCCAGCAACACTTGGGTTTTAGCAACAGTGTAACAACACTTCTTGCTTTAAACACTTCCCGTCGCATCCACTAATGAGCACCTCCTGTATGCAGAACAAAAATGGACACAAATGTCTTCTGATGTGCTATGATAACACCCACTTACACAATTTTGTGTTTGCTAACAGAATGATACTTGTAATAAATCTTTCTCACAAAAGAGAGCTCTTGGAAAATAGTAAGAGATCACTTCAGTAGATGAGTGCAGACTCTCCAGGCTAACATATCTGGTCTCAGATAAGCACAACATTATCAGAGTGCTGAACATAAGCCTCTCAGACCACTATCTGTCTGCACCATCACCAAAATCAATATGGACCTTCAACTATCTGGTTTATTATCCTATAACTACCCTCGGAGAATGGCAGAAAGATAGATTGAGAGGCAGAATAAAAGGAGGATGGGAGATAGAAATGCCTTCATTAAGACTTGCAACATAACCTTTTGCTCGCTGGCTGTTTTTAACGCCGCTCTCTGCTGACTCAGCAAGCAGCCTGCGACTGATCCTTCCCATATTCAAGTTGAACAGGAATTCGTAAAAGGAAGAATACTTTTAAGTAAAATATAGTTTAAATTAGCCTTGACACTGTTCTGATTAAAGTAATTTCTTTTTGCATACTGTCAGTTCACAAATATTCATAGTTGGTACAAAGCCAAGATCTGCTGGATCCATCAGCTCCAATGGCTTGATTAAATATCTCCCACAGCTCTGATGAAAATAAAAACAGATTAAGGATTTAATTCCAAATGAGTACACGCCCCAGTCCAAGATGAGTCGTGGACATTTCGAAATTGTTTGCTGGGAAATGATATATACTCAAAATCCCTTGAAAACAATCACAAAATCAACTCATCTATCATTAATTGGGCAGAGGAAATATTATATAAATCACAAATCATTCAAATCATTATTCAACCAACAGCCTTGTTTTATTTGCTCGATAAGTGGAAAAAGATTCACAAACTGTTTATTTCTAATTAACCATGACAAGCATGCATAAAGAGGAATATATGGTTATTTAATATGTGCAAAAATGTAAATAAAAAAATGTGTTCCAAAAAAAACATGCCCCGAAAGTGTAAAGAGGCAGGAAAAGTTGTTTCAACACATTTTTATTTATATATTCCTGTTAGATTAAATGTCTGTCTTTGTATTACTGAGTCACCTATGTATTGCTCACTATTGAGCAATACATAGGTGACTATTGAGTCATTTATGTGCTCCAGTATGCCCAGCCATACTCCCTAACAATTCTAAATCCAAGTATCATCTCTGCTCTGATCGTAGTGCAGCATCCACACACGTTGATACTGAAGTGGAACCAAAACCGAAAACTAACTCTAGTATGTAACAATTGGACAATTAATACCTTCAAGATATGCGTCATTGGATACCAAATGAGAAGCATAAAATTGTTTTTTGAATTTTTCTTTTTTTTTTTAGCAGGGAGGGTATCTATTCTTTGCAATCATCCTTTATCACAAAATCAATTCATTTCACTCTGAGCAAAAAAACAAAGTGCTCCACTAACCTTTCCACTAAATGTGCTCCAACAGCCACAGTGAGACACATGACTACAGGACAAGGCGGCAACACAATAAGGCAATGCATCACAATTCGTTTGATAAATCACCAACCACACCGAAAACAATTTATGGGACCAGTTACGACACAACGCTCCTACACTGCTCAATGTGGAAAAATAACTGCGAATCAAGACATTAATGCTGAGCTACCATGTTATATCTTCAGTCAAGCTTAGCTGGAGTGGTTTGGCTTTACCTGTCACAAAAAGAAAATTAGGTTTTAAATATTGGAGCCAGAGAGAGTGATTCATTCACTAACAGAATACACAAAAACATGAATGAATTAAGAAAATCTTGTCGTCCTAACTCCTTTGATTGAGATAGAAAGATCATATAGTCCAGAATAATTATCATGCAGATGCAGTGGTAGTTGTTTCATCTGTTGACTCAGTTTTCTACCCTTTCTTGTCTCACTGAAACAGATGTACCGTTGAGAAAGGCCGCATTTCTTTTCCTCTTCCTTTCATCAGCCGACATGTACTCCTTCCCAACATGCTGCCTTTTTACAGCCTCTCGCTATGTGACCTTTTCCTTCCATATAACAACCTCCCCATCATTTCTCCTCCACAGTTTGTCCCCTCTACCTCCACCCTGTTGTTCTGTCCCACTTTTCCCAACTTCTCCACTGCCTTTCACCTCTCTCGAGCTCCTCCTCACGAGTCCCAACACTTTATTATTCAGCAGGGCTTCACAGAGATACTGTGAAATCACCTATTTCACGGATCCCTTATCGTGTGTGACATTTCCCACACATCAAACAGGAGATCCTCTGAGTCTTCCTCTCTCTTTCTCTTCGACTGAGCCTCCCTCTCTGCCCGTCTCACAGGAGTTTTGTCTCGGTTGCTCGTTTCAGCCTCTTTACCCAAAGCAGAGACAGAGCCCGCATGCAAGATACAAAAGTCAAAGCACAAATGACTGCAGAGATGATCAAGGTCTTCACTAAGTAATTATTTTTTTGACACAGTAGCAGGAAGATGAAACATTGCTCAAACTATTCTTTTATGTCGGTAAGTCGGCTGATGCAAAGACCTCCAGTAGCTAACGTTTTTACTTTGTTAATTGTATTAAATTTGTAAATAATGATTTTTGAATTAACCCAGTGCCGGCTGAACACAAACAAACAGTGATTACCTTTCAAATATTGAATGCACACATTGTTTTTTTTGGTCTTTAATATGCCTGGGACGGACCGTTCTCCTGTCTACAAATAGATGATGCCAAGTTTAATAAACGGTGTTTGAAAAGGGTGTCATGTTGCACAAACAGTGCTTAGCCCATCTTAAAACTGGGACTCACCAGGGGCTGTATGAAATTGTCACTACCCTACAGCGTCCCAAGGCTGGGAAACTGCATTTTAAGTTTAGTTTAGTTTGTTTTTTACAGCAGCCTGTGGCATCACGTGACAGCTGTGTTTTGTTTTACAGCACCCTGATATCAACACACAGGCCTTTTTGAATGCACACCATGGCTGAAGCAGTGAAGACAAATAGAAAAGGACGGTACAGGAAGAAGTGAGGAAAAGAGTGAGATTATTGGACTGACTTTTCCTGGCTGTAGAATTCTTAGAGAAGACACGATGCAAGATGGTTGGTAAGTCATCATTCGTTAGGGGGTGCAAAATTGCGAAAAACAGCCAAAGTTTAGTATTGCTGCTTCACAGTTTAGTTAACTCGGTTAATTTAGACGTCATTCAAAGAACTCAGTCCAATACATTACTATGGCCCTTTTCTTATTGGTAAAAAACACAGCCTTTCCTGATTCAATCAGCCTATTTATTTGTATTTTTAGAGGACCTAGAGTGGAAACAAAAATGCTGCTCTTGGTGTAAAATAAGAAATGACTTTTGTGTCCGCTGTTACATAATGGGAAACATGACATAAGACTTGCCACCAACTGGAAGACCACAGCTGATGTGCATTATATTTTATTTCAAATCAGAAAGTACCAAATGCCAAGTTTTACTTGATGAAGTTACATCATAAAATACTAAATAAAGTTTAATTATATAGGTTCCACTGCTATCCACAAAATCTATGCTTTTTTATAAGCACAACACAGGTCAACATGAGACAGCAGTTTTGTGATAGCATCATTGCGTAATATAGGAGGTGATGCGTTTTTTTTCCTGTTTCTTTTATGCGTGAATTTATAAAAAAAAAAAGCTTAATAATTGAAATAAAAATGGTATGTGACACAGCTCTTGGGCTATCAGTATAGCTTTCAGAACATCTTCATTCAAAATAAATACTGGTGGGTCAACCAGCTGCCATCTACTGCTTAAACACTAGCGCACATTTATTACATGATAAATAAAGTCATTAGAATTCAAGACCACTAATTGTGTCTAGTTATGATGAAAAACATTCAGGATGGTGTACCCAAACTCTTTAAACTTTACACTTACATCCTCAGTTGCCTTTGCCTCACCCAACCAATCCTAAAAAGCGGCGCAATTTATCTCTGTGACTGTCTGCCACGTGCATTCTGACATAATCCCAAATCTCCTCTTGGTCTAGTGATTTACTAATCCAGCCACAACTGCTATAAACTCAATTTGACTTTTAGTCTGGCATAATCCACTCAGTGTGCTGGCCTTTAGCATAGAGGCAAACACTTTGATAGGCATCAGCAGTCTTCACTGTCAGACGTCCATCTGCCTCCACCTCTATCGTTCTATCTGCTGGGCTTCCTCTCAGCACATGCTGTAGCTGCTATCTGCCCGACTACTTCTGCTACATCTACACCCAGTGAATCTGCCACTACTAAAACCTACCATTCTTTGAATACCAATGCGCCATCTGTTCAGCAATATAGAGCAAAAAGAATCCTTCAACACTCCTTTTTTCCCCTTATGCTTCTCCTCCAGATGGAAGCCTGGGGGGGGGGGGCTATAATTTCATATTTCTCTTGTTTCATTACGCAGTGTGCTACCCATTTCATTACAAGGAAATAAAATAAACTTGACGAGTGCATACCTCCTGTAAACATGAAGATGGGATCCGAAAGCAGATGCGAGCTCTCATCTTTATTTCAGAAAAGGGGGTCGACAAACATCTACAGCAGCAAAATGTATGAAGTAGCAGGACTTTGTCCTTGCCTAATATGAGTAGGGGGCTCTTTTGCTTCGGCACTTTGCATAATCAGCGTTTACAGATGCTAATTTAAAGTTTACCAGAAACAACACTTCCTGGTCTCACATGAACACGCGAGCTGATCCGATCGTTACTCATCCCTGCTGACAGGCATGTAGAATAACACCTGCGGCCGCACAAGAAGGCCGATCCACATAACAGCCTGCAACTGACTGGCTTTCATTATGCCACACATTCCTGCGAATCGCGTTGGCGGAACGTTTCACCCAAAATGAAGGGGACCAAGCTGCTTTTCCGATCACATATCCGGATGCAGAAGCAAAAAACATAAAATAAGCTCTCTGCTGTGCAATGTTCTCTCGTTCACAGCAGGGATGGTGCATAAGCGAAAATTAATACAGCAACAGATTTGTTGGACAAATACAGTGATAATTTGATCATCTGGTGTCTTTGTTTCCAAGCTCAGCTATTTTTTGCTTAGAAGCCTACATGCTGTTTGCCTGTGGCAATTGAAATAAGTGAAAAAAAATAAAAAGATTATTCTACAATGACTCAGACAGCTGTGTTTCTGCTTGGAGCACTCATTATATTTATTACATCAAAACTAGCTTGTTCATGCAGGAATGTCAAGTGTAATCTTAGCCAAATCCCATCCACTCCTGCGACATTTTCCTACAAGTTTTTCAACGTGAAATGTGATCAGATAAGTCTTTAGTGGTTGGGGTGTAACTTACCTGCCTGATTGGTCGTCACATTTAGTGACACATACTGCTTGGCGTGGTCTTTGGCTAGCTCCGACACCCCATTGACAGCCTCCAGCAGGAAGCTGTAGTTGGTGTGTGACTGCAGGTCAGCCACCATCACTGAGGTGTTTGACAAGCCGACGCGGCGTGGCAGAAAACGTACGTTGGGGCCACATTCTTCCAACCCCCTACCGTCTGGCAAAACCCGCCTGCAGATTATATTGTAGCGTACATCCTTCCTGCCACCGGTCTCCATGGGAATGGACCACTCCAAAAACACACTGGTTTCATTGACATTGGAAATTGCATTACGTGGAGCAGAGGGAGGGCCTAAGAGAGATTAAAAGAGGAAAAGAATTATACAATTTGCATCTTGATGGGCAAAAATGAGCCGTAAAAGCAGTAAGTGAAAGGTCCTCACGTGTGCAGGCCATATTAGGAGGGTCAGAATCAATCTTATGGTATCCGTCTTCACAGCTGCAGAGCGTGGCCCCGATCTGTCTGGCCACGCTGTGAGGTGGACATTTACTGCAGGCTGTTGACTCCAGCAGCGAGCGGTAAAACCCCACTTTGCAGACTGAAAGAGAGGAGGAGGAGAGGTTGCCATGAAGAGTTAGCAAGAGAAGAGGTGAGAAAATAGCGGATGTGAAAATAGTCATAGGGAGATAAGTACAAATAAAACTAAATAAATAATTAAAAAAATGACAACGGTTATCCTTCCGCTTTAAAAAAAATAAAGAAAGAGGTCAGAATCTCTGCAGAACACAGATTTCCTTGGATGGTTGTGGTTGTTTTGAAGCTCCTCATTAGAAGTTTACAGCGGTTTTAGAGCCTGAAAAGAAAAGCAGGATTTCAAATATTTTCACTTTCTTTTGAAGTTTGATCTCTTTTTATGTTTCTCAAGGGATTATTTCTTTTTCATAAACCCACACAATCTTCTCCTATTATTCATGTTCCATTGTCTTAGCCATAAAGTTGGGCTCTCCCTTATAGTTGTTTTTACACTCTTCAAAAGACTTCAGAGGAGTAATTTTGAATTTTCACCTGACACAGCTAAATCAGCATCTGAGTGAGTGTTGGCACTATAATGTTCCCAAATGTGCAACGAACTGGAGAAAATATACAAGCAAGGAAACTGACGGGATATCTTTCCCCCGCACAAACAAAACTCAGGCGGCTGATCTATGCAAGTTAGGCAGACAGGAGACAGCGATGTGCTTCAAATGCTAACACCCAAAAACCTCTGCTGTGGCTTCAACCTCAAGCCAAGACATCACTGACTACTGTAGCATGATTTAACTTACTGATGTAACAAGTGCAACATGCAAACAGAGGAAAAACACACAAGAGTCACATTGCCACACTAAATGGAGTGTAATGGTATCTCAAATAATATGCATGATTTTCTGCAGTTTAGAATGGCACCAGGTTTTAGAGTTTAGCACATAGCCTAGCTGAGGATGCTAACAAGCTCAAACCAGTATGTAGAATAACAGCAGGGATGGGGCAGTGGAGGACACAGGAAGACAGAGATGAAAAGGAGGAAGAGAGGAAGAAAAGGAGACAGAACACTAAGGGAAGAGGAAAAATAAAGAAGGGAAAAGAGAGGAGGACAGACAGGACAGATGTTTAAAAAAACATCTGTCAGGACAGAAATCTCAAGAAGGCCTAGATTCATATTTTATTGACATTTTAGAGAGAGACGTCCAGATTAAAGGATGCATTTCTTTCCAGTATTGACAATTTTGATATAAAAAAAAATGAAAAAAACAACTTGTTATGAAACATTGTCCAGCTATTTGGGAAAAATAAATCTTGGAAAATGATTATTTTCTGCTGTATTTCACACATTCACACATTATCATGTGTGAGTGTGTGCTAACGACAATGTCCCTTGAGTGTGTGTCCGAATGTGTCTGCCAACTGTCAGTTGAAGACAAAATAAAAAATTTAGATACTCCAAAGTAGTGGTTTCTGTACTCCAAAATGTCAAGAACCCAGTAAAATTGAGGCATTTTGAAAAAGATGTCCATGAGAAAGGAATGAAATGCTTCTGAAAATGTATCATATTGGTTTCATTAGGCAAATTTAAGTCAGCTTGGCACAGACAGACAATTTTAGTTTTTCACCGACAGATGGATGTGATTGCACATAGTTGATAAACTATTAAAATAATGGTTAAATACAGAATTCCACAGGTTAAAACATTTAATTTATACCTAGAGTTACAACATATAAAAGGGCTGTGCATTTTAAGTTGGCATATTTTGTGAAATAGTTACATCTTGTTTGGCTTGTTTACACTACAATGAATGTAGATTTTTAAGCGTAGTTTGATGTTATTGGATTATTCTAGAGGGTATCTCTTCTTATAATTTAGGAACTCATTTTGAACTTTAATTTCTTGTAAAGTAAATGGAGGCAGCATGCAAAGAATTTCTGTTAGATGTGCTTTTAAAGTTGCTTTGTCTCACTTTCCATCCACTACCATTATTCCTTGTTGAACATTGAAAAAATCCCAAAACAGGTGGAATATCGACTAATAAATAACAAAGCTATAACTGCTATAATTAGTTTTATTAACTTTATTTAACATGCTGAGGGCTCAACCCTGCAAGGAGAGTTGCAAAGGAGTAGGACAGAAAGGGAGGGAGAGAGCAAATTTTCATAACCCCCTGAGGAATTCCTCTCTGAAATTTTACTGTTTATTGCCCCCCCCCCAAAAAAAAAAATGAAATGAGATTTTTGCCCCTGTAGTAGAGCATGTCTGCAGCAAGTCAGGAGGATACCAGACACGGGAGTAAACAAAACAATCTGCTACCTCCGTGATGGTCCACTAAATTTAAGAGCATTTTTCCCCCACTGTTTGAGTCTGAGTGTGGCTGTTGTGAAGCGCACTCATACTGCAGCTTTAATTAACAACTACATAATTAAACTTCAGGTAACAGGACAGCAGGATAAAGACTCGAAGAGAAGAAAGCACAAAAGGCAACAGCGAGATAAGATGCGAAAAGCAAAACGATGAGCAGACAGGAGTCAAATTTACAAGGGTGACACGGAGAGAGAGGCAAAAGAAGAAACAAAGGAGGATGAGTGTGTGCAAGACTGTGTGTCTCGCAGTCGTTAGGCAGCAGTGGCTCTGATTCACCTTGACGGAACCTTGGTCTGTTGTCATGGAACATTAGTCCTGAAAAATTCTCCCTCTGCCCTGGATCAGTCCGGGTCTCACCTCTACTTCACACACACACATACAAACACTAAACATGAACAGACCTTTGATAGAACGTGTTTGGCATGTGGGATACCACAGTCCCCAATTACACTTAGCTGAGGTTGAAGACAGATATAAGAAAAAAAAAAGAAAGAATTACATGGATTTCACATTATATGTATTTTGTGTTATAATGGATGATCACTTTTCCTAAATTTTGTTTAACTGACTTTACGACAAAAGGATACAGCAGACCCATTGTCTGTTAGGTGCCACACACACAGACCCTCCACCAGAATTGCATTGATTCACTCATGTTGTGCAGCAACTGCAACCACATCAACCACATTAACTTTAAATTAAGTTTGATTAAAAACCCAGTATTAACACCATATGATGTTTTGCCTTGATAAGAACAGGCTATGGTACCACATAAGGACAATTCGTCCCGACAAGGTTGGTGTTTATATCATAAGAGTCCCAAAGAGCCAGTAAAAAAAAAAACAAAACAAAAAACACACACACAAACATACACCATTTGTGGTTTCCAGTAGATTTATTACCATCATGGAGTCTGTAACTCTCCTTGACTCCATCCTTAAAACCTCCATGGTCAAATCAATAAATCGGATGCCAGCTCATTTCACACACTAAGACGCAGAGATGCACATAGCTCATAATTTAGGAAACTACCATATGTTCTGATACAGTATAATGGCAGCAAAATAGATTTTTCTTTTATCATATCTTTCAGCTTTTCCAGTTTTCTTTCGTAAGCTCCCACATCCTGCTTTGTCTGTGCTGTGCTCCCCAATTCCTTGTCAATCAAACAGTATGGTGTGGGCTAAGTGTGTTACCATGATGGCTCCCTATGAGGATTTCCTGTAGAACAAGTTTCCACTTCCTGCACATTTGTCTCTTGGCCACAGTCGTGGTCAGTTTTCAGCCTGAATAATAGCTGCTTAGTTATTTTCAGTTATTTCCCACAAACACGTAAAGCATGGCAGTGTTCGCCATCTGATGGCCAACTAGCATTTTCATTTCATTTCACGGGTTAGTCCCTTTTTAGTTACATTTCTTGGCGTGAATTGTGATGCCGATGCAAAGTCACTTCACTTGTTTACTATGTTTATAATCATAAGAACAAAGGCATCTAAGCAGCCAGTTGGACACAAACACACTGGCAAAGGCAGACTAACATTGTGGAACTCACCCTTAAGCAGTTATAAACATCTGTATAGGCATGCATTTGAACTAGCTTGATGATAAATTTTAATGAAATGTTTTCTGGTTTTATTGGTCAATATTTTTATAGATTGTATGAGATCTGATGTATTCAGTTATGTTTTTTCTCTCTGTTTTTATTTTTATTCCAATTTATCTAAGTTCCTATTTCTCTGTGTGTTTGTCT
>JBBBVT010000020.1:16797820-16810680 GCA_037177035.1 Craterocephalus eyresii | reverse complement strand
CTGATTTAAAAACACCTACAGTGGTTAAATGATATGTTACCTAGAGTCTTTATTTGTAACTTGATGGGCTTTTTTAGACATGAAGCTTATCACCTGTTAACCACTTTCTTTGTGTTCTTATTTGATCAAATGTTTAACACAACAGTTAAAGTGAAAGGCTACAAAGCACATTTCATCAGTCCTACTTTGTACAGCTCCATCAACCATTTCCTACTGATGTTACAAACAGGACTGATGAGTGCTAATGGAGTTGAACTGACAGCAAGGATTAAACAGATTCTAAGATCCATTTCTTTCATGCCTCTTTCTTTTGTCATCTTTTATCCTCTCTTTTTATGATGCTCAGACCCGCAGAAGATAAAAAGGATCCACATAATTTCATTGGATCTGAGGCCCACCCAGTCTTTAAGTACAATCTCTTCCGGAGCTATAAAACAGGAAGTTACAGAGGTGTTAGATAACAGATTTGATGGCTGCTGTGAATGCTTGTAGCCAGAGGTGATTGTAGATTATAAGATGCAGCGCTACCTGGAAGTGAGCAATTTTACACTAGTGTGGTGGTGGAGCATAAATTAAATGTACAACATCTAATTGGTGATTTGGGGGGCTGGTGTGGACAGAAAAAAGGTTAATAAATAAAAGTGCATTGGGTTTTACTAGGGTTACATATCAAAGAAGAAGCAGCAGCATGAAATCAAACAGGAAGTAAGCTCCAGTGTTATGTCAACGCTACTATGGGATGCAGAGGAAAACATGTTAATGTCTAAATAAAAGTCCTGGAACCAGACATTAGGACAGCTTTGGATTTTGGGAAGTGATGAAAAAGTAAAAACAAGATAAAACAGAGTAAAATCTGCCTTGCTCGATGTTGATCGATGTAATATAACTAATACAGCTTAAGGCAAGTTTTAGCCATTTCCACTGATATGATCAATTTTGCTATCCAACTATGAGACAAGGAAAATATTTTCCAAATCTGGAGCAGCATTCATAGCCAAGTATACTTATTTAGCTTTAAAAAAAACAAGGGTTTCAGGATTGGTCTGTAATGAGGTTTAAAGATACTTTACAGCTGGATGTAGCCGTCACATGATGTCTAATGCAAACATGTAGGCCACCTCGTCTTCACCTCATCCTTATTAAAGGATCTCACTAACAGTTGATGGGCCATGGGTATGTCGCCCATCTGACATTATGAGGAGAAAGAGTAACTCAAACACCCAGTTTGTAACACAAACACCCAGTTACTACACCATCCGTCTGTGCTGCAGCTGCCTCCTCTCCCCCTCCATGTCATCAGCCACGAGAGGGTGGATAATGTGATCTAATTTGGGGAATGAAACAATGCAAACCCAATGTAAACATATCTGAGGTTCAGATAGAGCAGAATCGTTCTACCGTCCTACTATTGCACAAAAGAGATGACAGAAATTACTTGTCTGCTGTCAGGAAATAATGCTGCAGCTTTGTAACCTGGTATAACATGGAAATGAATCACCCTCATTACGTTTTGCTAATTGCAGCCGTTAAGTTCAGCCCTGCGTCTTGCATCCAAGCGGCATCCTAACGCGCAACATGAATGTGTTAATTCAGCATGTGTTGATTCATTTGCAGATTAATCTCAACTAAAACCAACTGTGAGGATGACAAGCACTGACAGCTCTACTTCATATGTACATGGTAAAGCCCTTATTTTACCCCTTTTGCCTTAAAAGCCTGTTTCAGTGACTTTCGGAGAACATCTAAGCTTTGGAAGGGCGAAGCAGAAGGGAGCACAAAGCAGAAGAGAAAGCAGAGAAGGAGTGGAATGAAATGACAAGCTGATGAAAAGAATAAGAAGGAAATTAGATGAGGAGTCAAGCAAATGTTTGGGGATAGGGAAAGCAGAAGGGAACAAAAATAAGACCTGAACCAAAGGGAAATGAAAAGAAGGATGAATAAGAGAACAGGCAATGAAGCAGAGACAAACCGGGAATAAAACGAACCACCTGGAACATGAAACTTCGAGTAATAAAAGACTTTCTGTGCCTTTTCTTCAACTTATTCAGCCAAGATTGAAACTGTGAATGTGTGTGTGGAGTGTGCTAAAAATGGTGCACTGTTGTACAAACACCAATTACATCCGCCAACTAGAAAAAAATGTTATTCAACATGCCAAAAAGAGGATTATCTACACGTTTGTTCTGTGTGTTGGACTACAAGATGAAAAATACTGGAAAAATGTTTTACCTACAGTGCAGCTGAACACAAACAGCTAATGAGGAAATCATTATGAGATCTTTAATATGTTTTCCCGTGTCTTCTATTTCTTCTCTGTCCCTGATGAATGTCATTATTAATGCAGCCCAGCAGTTTGAAGCACACGCACACACACACACACACACACACGCACACACGCACACACACACACACACACACACACACACACACATCATAATCACATTTTCATTAATATGATTGCGCATACACCTGCTTTTGTCAGCATTATCTCTTCCATCTACACAGTACAGCCAGACTGGGCCATGCTTTGACTGCTCAGAGCAGAGAAAAGCCCTATGATCAGCACTATTATCTGCTGGGTGAAGCTGCATTTTTACCGGCAGGAGCAACTATATTTGAGACAGTTTTCAGGTGGATAAAACAGATCCATGCATGTTTCTTTTTCTTTAAACCAAACAACATAAACTCCACAGATGTTTTTTTTGGGAAGGGAGAAGATTAAAATGTTAACTTATGTTTTTTGAGTCAAGGTTACACTGAAACGTCACAACACCCAATAATTCTTCAAGCACAGTACCTTCTTCTTTACACTGCAGTATATAATACCATGAAATTACATTTTTACAACTCTAGTAAGTCATTGTCTAATTAGACTTCACTTTGGGATTACTTGGAAATGGATATTCAGTTCCTGGCTTGAGAATAATATATTCCGCGGTGACTTTCAATATCTTATTCATGAATTCAATTTGCCCTGATAATGAACAGACAGTTCCTGGAAATGAAATCACCTTTGACCTTACCAAAAACAAAGGAAGCACTTGAATTTTTATCACAAAAAAAACATGAAAAATACCAGTACATGCTACTTGGAGTGTACAAGTAACTGTTTTGTCTAAGACAAGCTATAACACAATTATATAATAATCTGCTAACTTCTTTCAGTGGATCTTCTGAAATACAAAGAAGTTTTGTAAATTCTGTTCTAAGTAACTTCATAAAACACCTCTGAAGAAAAGAAAACAGTTGATGACAAGTTCACAACCGGAAAAGAGGTTAAGTTTGTCCAGCGGCTGCAAACATAAAACATCAAATAAAGACTATTTCCCTACTTAGAAAAACTCAGCTGTATCCGTTTCATCCACATGAAAATGCCATCATTATGTTACTATGTGCCCATGCGCATCTTTCCTGATGATGTGACGCCATGATGGCCCCACCTTTTCCTTAACCCCCATACACAGACCTACTAACAGCTGCAACAATGGCGGATTTGCTGCAAAAGCTCCAGCGCATGACATTGCTTTTATAGCAAAATCTTCTTATTCAGTCCACATTTTTCTCTCCTTTTTGGCTTATCTCTGCCTTTGTCTTCTTCCAATCTTTGTTTAAATCACACGTGTTCATAGCTCAATATCTTGTCCTTTTGTTTGTTGAACATATGTGGCAGTATCTCAGGTTTTGCGTGAAACACTTGACAATTCTGACGTTACAAAAACCTTTTTTTAACAACATATTTGTTCCATCCCCTCTGACTCATTCAAAGCTCATTTTGCACATTTTAGAGAGAATTATACTCACCCCATTCTTTGGGTAAGCCACCCATCCCAGGTCCCCCATCACAGATCGAGAATCCAGCAAGTTCACTGTTAAAAGACAAAGAAAATACTAAATATGAACAAAAAGACTTAAAAAAAAACAATTAGTTACGAAAAGAAAAAAGACTAAGTGTATCTGCTCTTTACAAAAGCCACCATCAAATAGCAAATCCTTGTCATTTCTAATCTAGTCATGCACTTATTGCTGATAATGGGGTTCATTTGCTTTTGTTTTTCCCTCCCTATTTTATCTAAACTAATGCTACCAAGATAAAACCAAACTCATCAAGTAATCAGCTAAAGAAGGTCAGGGCTTCTTGCAGGTGCATCACAATTTGATTGAGTGTTTTAATGGATTAAATCTTAATGACAAAATGTGGCTTTGAAAGTAGCTTTTGGAAGCTTCCCAATCTATTCCTCATCCCAGTCTTAGCCTACATAAAAAGGATTTTTATTGGTGTGCATTTGCTAAAATTAATGTCCAATTTAAAATCTAATTTATTAGACTTCAATTGGCTCAACGTTTTTGTGTGTGTGAGAGATCCTTTTACTGTATATGTGGCAGAAGACAAGAGATTTTTTTCCCATTTTGCATTATATTGTTTTACTTATCATGTGTTCATTAAACATTTAATAGGCTTGATAGCAACAGCCCACCTTCCTGACCAAAAACTCAAACTTTAGTCTTTGATTCACACAATTCAGTGTCTTTAAAACAACGTGGAACTCAGATTTGACCAATAAAAAGCACGTTGCTCAGCTTCTCAGCTGAGAGCTTTCAAGTACAATTACTTGACCACTCCACTCAAAACATGTTTCCATCTCCATCTGAGCGGTCCTAGTTACAGTAAAGTCTCCTTTCGTCTCTTTTCACAACAGTCTGAACACTCCTGCAACCACTTTCATATGTTGGTGCTGCGAAAATCAAAGTGAGCCAGACTTCCAGCCGCAAAATTTTCTCTGCTGGTTAGCTGGTTAGGCTCAACTAATGTCAACAAAGGTCGAGAATACATTAGGCAGTTAATGAATAGTCACTTCCCCATTGTAAACCTGTTGGCTGTGGGAGAAACAGGCAGGTGTAAAGACCTAAGTGACTTTGACAGAGGCCAAAGACTTATTTCCAGATGACTGGGTCAGAACAAACACTCAGCAGCCGTTCAGCAAGACGCTCATAAATCACATGAACACATCATGCATCTCCTTTATGACGGACTGAAAATTAGTCTTTGTTTGCTACAAGCTTTAAGTGTTGTAACGTCATGTTCTTTCAAGCCGGAGGTCAGTTTACTTTATCTGCTCTGAGATAACGTCTGTGCTCAAAGTGTGCAGAGTGTACTCAAACAATGAGAGAGAAAGTCCATGATAATAATCTTTTAAGCCTTTAGACTTGCATGTAATGGGAGGAGCTAAAGATCGTCATTTGAACACCAACAGATGCAACACAACACCTTAACTGCAATGCAACAATGACAATCATGGCAATCATTCTTCTGGCAGATTTTAAAACCTGCTATACAAACAAGCTATGAATGCTCCCATCGCTGCTGACACCATCTAGGATTGGATGTCAGGATTCACCAGAAACAGCTTCGGGACTTAAGATTCAAGACTTAAGTAACCTTTTCCGGCTGTTTAGAGCTACCAAACTAACTCAAAGCAACCACCAGTAATATATTACACTGCATATTATTGCAACCAGATTGAGTCTATAGTCTATAAAAATTCATTATATAAAGTAAAATAGAAGTAGTCAAAAACGTCTGTAGTGAGAAGATGCACAAGTTTAAGCAGAACATGAGGCAATATCTAGCGCAGTAACTAAGACACACTCGCTGTGCAACCCCTCCCACACACACACACCTCATCTTTCTGTTTCCGCTGCTCTGTAGAGAATAATAAAAGATGTCCTTAGGAGGCGATTAGACAACTAATTAGGCCATAAAGAAGAGATAAGTGATACTGAACTAGATCATAAGGGATATGTTACCTCCTTCACTCTCACTTGCTCTCCAAGGATCAAACCAGACACACGTTAGCATGCATTACTAAAAGTCATCATCAGTGAATAACTGAAATAAATTTAAAGTTATCAGTGGAATAATTTCAAGGATACACATTTTACATTTGCTAAAGAGTAAGTGGATTTTCAGCTATGTAAATACTCACAAAATACAAAAGATTACAACAGAATATATATTTGGAGGCTTAAGGCTGCTTGTCTATTTATTTTAAATTGGACACTTGACACATACAGCAGATAACAGCCTTTACCAACTTGCACACTGAGCCTTAATGTAACATTTTAGCAATAACTAATATTTAAAGTACACATCAAGTCATTTCTACAACATATTTTTTTCTTTCCTGGTGTCTCTTGATATTTGATTGTGACATTTACATGCTGGCTTTGATTATTTTAGGTTCAATGGCTTCCTATTACATTAATGTAGAGGCATCCACTTCTTTCAAGCTAGTTGCTGTATTTCTCTGAGAATCCACAATATTTCTTTCTAAAAACCGTAACCATAAACAAGTAAAATGATGGGCTTTTAAAAGCTCTTCATGTGAGGGCTCATACATTTTCAGACAACCAAATGAATCAAACACGGCAATAACAAACACCAGATGTGAGGCAAGTGGCTCGGGATTCAGATATCCTTTGAAAATGATCATTTTAAATCAGAGTGATAAGCTTCAGGAGAGGAATTAATCAACTTGGCAAAATGTGCAGTTTCCCTTAAAATCATTCATCAGCATATACATCACTGCAAGGAAACTATTCACACTGTTAGCAGTCCTTTAATTCAATAAAGATATTCTTGCCTGCTAATTTGTCTCTCATTCCAGTTTGATCCAAACAAAAGCTGAGCCTTGAATGGAAAAATCGGCTACGAGGCAAGTAATTCAAGAACCCTCGGTTTGTTTGTAGCACTAATTTTCCCTCCTATTAGGAGGCAAATTAAGATGAGGAAAGAGTCCAAAACTTACAACCATTCTTCAGAAGATCAATCATTGTGGATTTTGGACACTTTCCCCAAGCAGAAACATTGCCTTATCTTTTTCTCCCTCTAAAATTACAATAAATCTGTGAAATGAGAGAACAGGCTTGTTTAATTATTGACTTCACTTTCTCCTCCAATTATGCATGCAATTGTATGATTATCAATTGCAATGCAAATATGTCGCAGAAAGTTTGCAGTAAATAGTGGCTTCTGGCAAATTATTCCTGAGGGGTGAGTGCTGAACAATTATAGGCTATGTTTCATGCTTTGTTAGGTGGAGGTTCACGACTTTTCTAGTTAAATTCCAGGAGGAGGGGAAAAAAGAGCCCTTGTGTTAAACTAAAACATGTTTTCATCAACATGTTAAGGAAGAAAAAAACTGAGTGGCTTGATAATTGCAGACAAAGACAACAAAGAGTGACTAATTTCAGCATATGAAAGATCAAATGTCTTTGTGTTTTTATGGCTCTCTTTATCGCTATTCAATGCAACCTGGTGATTACCTGCAACCAAAGGTGTGTTGTAACAACATGAGGATTTGAGCAGATCTTAGAACTGTTACCACTAGAGACAAATTATCCCCTGTGTGGCTTAAAGGAAGATTTCACTTGGAGGACCATTTTTCCCATGAAACAGTGAAAACAGAGTATTATCCCACTGATTATTAACTGAATGTCTGTTTTAGTCTTTTAATCCAGAGGACACAGAGACAAAGACAGTGTAGTTTGGACTTTATGGGCTGCAGAAGGTTGTGCTGCAAAACCCCCTCCAGGACATTTGATTGTACCATGGTCACACATTGGGGAGCCACTCTTGTGAATGAAAACTTTGACCAAATAAATCTGTCATGGGAAGAATAAGCAGGCTGATGGATGTTCTCCCTTTCCTGGATAATGCTAATCACTCTGAACAATACCATTCATCTGGCTTTTGGTAAAATGCTGCTCACTGAGCAAAATAGCGTGAGAACTATATCGGACACATTAGTTTATACCTTAGGCTACTTAGTTTCTTCCCACTTTGCTTATCACTTTATAATAATCCACATGGCAGCTTCAATAGGGGACATGAAAGTGTGCATCAGCCCATGCAGATGTAAGAAGTTGCAAATTAAAACATTAACGTCTACCAACTAATATTGGGTACATGCAACTGATCTGAGCCGTTTCCTACAGGCCTGTCTCAGAATGCAGCAGCCAAAAGGCTGCAAACTGCATCTTCAAAGACTGGTGGAATAAACGAAACCGGCTTAAGACTGATAGGATGACCAGAGACACAGTAACAGTTCAAAAGGCAGCATCAATTTAAAACCACTGACATTTAGGCTCCAACTAATTAAAGCCAAGTCAAGACGACGTGAATCCCCGTAGTCTTTTCAGAAAACAATAATGCAGCGCGTAAAGGTCAGCGCGATGCACTGATATGAGCATTTTACACGCTCCACGAGAAATGTTTCAGACTGATCCACAGATTTTCGCAGCTCGCTGCGCGTCCACTGGTTATCAGATAGAGTAATATTTCTATCCAAAGGTCCTTTTTATTTCAGTTTTTATCGCGTCGGGACATAGAGTCATTAGATACTTCTAGGACCAAGCTGTAATAAATTAACCTGCTCAAAACGAATTCTATTAAAGGGATCTCTTTCTTCTGTTAAATGGCGTTAAAGACGCGCAGCCAAGTAGTTGGTTTGGGGCACTTGATACAGCAGCGTTGTAACCGATCAGACTTTTCAGTACCAATTAAAGCCCAGTCCGGTGCGAACGGCTGGTGTCAGTGCATCGGATTACCTTCATTTGCGGGGATGCACCACGCTCCGAGCACTGCCAGACTCCAAACCCATGTCCATGCCACCAGCCGAATGCCACAACTCCGCCAACGAGATTGCATGGCGCATCCGAGAAAAAAAGAAAAGAAAAGAAAACCAGGACCGGTGACAGCAGTAGATTCTTCCTACTAAACAGCAGTTTCGGTCAGCACATAGCGGGAAGTCGTGGTAAAATCAGCAGTGTCGATCTACGGCCGCTCAGTAGACGGAGGCTCATGTTCTGCTGCGGCCAATGGAAGGTAATGAGGAGCGGAGCGGGCCCGGGTTTTGGAGAGGCGGGCAGCGCGCCGAGGGGGGCGGAGTGAAGCGCGATGTCTCTCCAATCACAGACCCTCCACAGGTGAACCCCGCTGCTGCAGGCCTGATTTCTCCAAACGTTAATCGATCATTTCTCACTTGTGATCACTCAAGCTCAATGAATCCCGGGAAGCTGGAAGCCGACCGCCCGCGTTGCGTTTCTGCATGGAGGACAGGCTGAGTGGATGTAAGAAGGGAAATAATTTCCTTTTAAAACAACACGCATCACTTTTCATATCATATCCATTCTCTTTTCCATTTCAGGTTGCTCAACTTTTCATAACTGATATTGCAGACAGTAGAGCCACTGGGATCAGGATGAGAGAAGTCAATTACAGCAGGAATTACAGCAGGAATGTTGTGGCGTTGGCTGTAATGGGTTTGTTTTACACTGAAACGTCAATACTTGTCCTGGTGTGTGAACCCAAAAAGCACGTTTGCATGAAAACAAATCAACATTCCTGTGAGGGTTTGTGTTGTTCTCTTGTGTAGGGGAATAAATGAATAAATAAAAGACAGTCTATTCTGATAGGAACTGCTTCTCTGCAGGAAAAAGACAAAAATTATATTCCAGAATATTAGGATATGATTCAATTAAGCTTTTTCACCTTATTTGTAAGTTAGATAATATCTTAGATTTAAAATTAGACTGTTTTTAACATTTTTAGATTATTTTATTTTGTACTCTACAAGTTGGTGATTGATAGACAAGAACAATCAAGAAAGTTTTTACCCACTGAAGGGAGAAATAAGTCGAAATAATCAGAGACATTATATCTTGTGCTACATTTTCAAACATCTAAGAACACCTAAGAAGGTTGGTTGATATTCATGTTCTTGAGTGTTAAAGTGACTGACAATGAATTAATTGCTCCTACTTTTTCAACATTAGTGCTACAACAGCAGGTACAGTCATTTTAAGGGATTTATAAAGTATTTCCATTTTATAACAAGGAATCATAAGGTCCACATTTATTCAGCACATTTTATCCTTATTTAGGTTCTACAAAGCCCTTTACAGCACATTTCTCCTTCACCTGTTCACACACACACATAGGAACCTTTACTGTTATACTTTGTCCCATTTAGTATGCATGGCATATACAGTAGAGTATGCTACACTTTCAAGAAGAATTCTTTTCCTACAGAATATGAGGTTCACAGTTTTGCCCAAGGTTACTTTAACCAGTTGAAGGATTGGAGTTCAAAGGATTGCCCTCTCAGGTAGAAGATGGCTGCCCTATTGATCCATATCTGCTCCATCACTCTGGTTTTTATAAGCTTTGTTATACCAAAAAGCTTTGTTTTTTTTAAATAAAATGTTTGCAAGGTTTACTCACAAATATGAAGCTTTGAAACGTAGATGTAGTTTTTTATGGTCCTGAATCAGGTTAGATATCAACTGTGGATAGCATGTTGGCAAACTAGCCATGTCATTTGGACTCCCGCTGAGTCATCCAGTTCTCTGCCACTCAGTGAAGAATTGATTCATTTGATATAAAATTGACTATATAATGTAACCAACTTTGCTTCAGTGTTAAACAGAGCAAGACAACACGACAACAGATTGTTTTATGTCTTCATAGACTGAATTGAAATAATTAGATAAAAATAGCTATAATTAAATTGATATAACTCTTCACATCTCTAAATACAGAGAAAAATACAGAAAAACATACTGTACGTGTCTGTAGTAGTAAAATATTGTATGTGAAAAAAATTCTTTTTTTCTAATACTTCACAGTTTTTGTGCACACTTACAACAAATACACAAACAAATTCACACAAATCATTAGCCGCTCTGTTCTTTTGCAGTTTCCTGGTTGAAGTGAAGCATTCGTCTTGTACTTTTTCATTTAACTGGAGCATGGGATTGTTAGGATTGCTCAAAGGAATGCCAAAGTAATTTATATTTCTGAGGACCGAAAACTCACAGAAGAGACTTTCCATGGTCTCCCCACTTGCTTCTTGTTTGTGTTTACTGTCTGCTTTATTTATATTTTCTTTTCTGCTTCTCCACTCTCTACGGTATAATTAGATTCTTTGATCACTGAGTGGTTCTTAGTGATGTTCCTGTGGCTTACCCTGCTGACACCTCCCACGCTCCTTGTGTACGCACCCAGATATGCTCTCACATGCAGGCATTGATTTATGCCTCACTTGAGCAAGTTAGCAGCACATTAATATTTCCTGTGACCCCACTACAACCTCCCGTGTCAGTCCTCCCTTTGCTGCACACTTCCTCACTTCCTCCTCTTGCTGGCAGAAATCGTTTTAGCCACCTCACATTTTAAATGCCACTTCTTGTCCAATAAGTAATCAAATTGGCTCGCCAAGCATAAACATAACTGTGGGTGTAATGCCAGGATGGTGGTGTATTGTAGACGTGTAGGGGTCTGATCAGCGCTGACAGCGGGTGTGGAGGTGGTTCTGGGATGCCAGAAACTGTTGTTGTCTCCTGGAGGTGTCGATTTAATTCTATAAAGGATCTGTGAAAGGAAAGTGTAAGAAATCCACCTCCAAAGCACCCTTACCTTCAGCTATTGTTCACATATCTTTTCCATGCAGTGAGATGATTTTTTTTTTTGTACTGAAGGGTGTCAGATAAATCGATGAGTTTAGGAGAATCTGAAATATTTTCAGATCAGAGTTTTTTACGGAAATGGACTTTGCCAATTGAAAAAGATGGACAGTTGCGAAATAAGCACAAAGAATATGATGTGGTATAGATGAAGAAGATGTGTTTTCACAGCATATTTTCTTTCCCATTATGTTCTGCCTTCTGTGGGCTTTTGTAGGTGCCACTCTGAAGTGTTTCCAATTGTTGGAACGTATCTCAGACCGAAAATCTGCTGCTGCCAATCAGACGTGTGAACATCCTCCAAAGTCTCCTGTGAAAATGGTGTATGAGTGTCAGTAATTTGTTCCATTTTTAGCAGAAACAAACATATACAAAATCAATAAAGATCAAAACGTGAGGAAAGTGTATAATCTAATACCCCCATTTACTGGACAGGATACCAAACCTGTGATTTTTATTGCACCAAACTAACTCCAGTGAACACTTCATTAATCAAAATACAATTTAATTCAGTGAGTTGAAATCAAGCATGCTTGAAATTTCAAGGTCGATCTCTCTGTCAGTATGATACATTCCCCCATATTTTTCAAGAACAAGGTTGTCAGAGGTAAGTGTTTATTTTTTCACTTTCAAATTTAGTTTTAGTCATTGTTATGACTTAGTTTTCCTTAAGTTTTATCTGAATTCTGTGAAATTTAGACTAATTTTGTCCATTGAATAGAAAAATATTACAAACAACTAAATGTATTTAGTTGGCTATTTCAAGTGAAAGGGTAATGTCTTAAACATTTCCCTTTAATCTAATGTCGACATATATACCTAAATGGGATGACACATTTATTGACCTGTTAATTTGTGCTTGACACTTGTCATCTATAATGGGTAACATGACAGCTGTGGGTATTTTAGTTTGCAGCCTTCTAGCATCCGTGGCCTGTGTGTTTAAGTTTTAACATGCTTAGTTTTGAATGGACTTTAGGATGGATGGCATACAAATGTTGCTTCAAATTAGTTGTGTTTACATAGTTCTACAAAGTAACCTGATCTACATTCTACTAAATGTGATATGTGTCCAGATGTTTGCTTTACCCTTTTCTACTCTTTGCCACAATAGTTTAATGACACTATTGAAGCGGGGTAATAAAGTGGCTGTGGATAAAATGCATACCTTATCACACACCAGGAGTCTGACTGGATGCCATCTCTGCTATTTTTTTTTCTTTATTTGTTAAAGGGACTATACCCGATTTCACGTCCAGTTAGCTTAGTTAGCGATAGCGGCTATTTTTTTTTTTAGCTTTTGTGTGACGCTTTTTCTTCGCTAAGGGGTTTAACTT
>JBBBVT010000020.1:16771166-16787105 GCA_037177035.1 Craterocephalus eyresii | reverse complement strand
TGCTACCACTGGCCATCATTATTTCAGCTTGTAACAGAGTAACTCCTTGATCCGAAGCTAACATTTTTGCAATATTAAAGAGTGAGAAGACAAATTATTTTTTGGGATGAACCAGAAATTGTACTTAGAAAAAAAAGGGTGCATTTCTTTATTTTTCTCGCAAATAAATGCAAAAATTATGAGTCTGCATTGACTGACAAATGTTTTACCACTAAAACATGGAAATTGTTTTAGTAGTAGCAAATTAATTTGGTGAGGCGATTAGATGCAAAGCATGGCAGATGTGAGCTGACATTATTGTTGGGAGAACTTAATATGATTTGACATGATCAAAAGGTAAATGAAGCTTTCATAACATAGTGCATATTACCACACCGTGTACTCTCTACATGCTGCTTAGGTAATAATTTTCATTAAGGATACTTGCACTTTTCAGAATTATTCACATCTTACATTCGACTTATCAAAACACTGAGCTAAACCTCTAAGTTCAAACTTTATTACATTGATCATGAAGCAACAAAGAAAAGGGAAGAACAAATTGCCAGAATATGAAGTGTTTGTGATATTTCATGGGAGTAAACAGGAATACACTTCATAAAATTCAAGATATGCATCAACTTATTTGATGTTTATAAAAATGGGATTTTGTCAAGCGATGTGGGTGTGCATTTCTGTTCATGATGAATAACTGTGTGGGAACAACAGAGTACAATTAGCCACAGTCTCGGATTTGTCTCCTGTATCTGGGATTGTCCTCTTTCACAAAAAAACAAGACTTTTTCCATACCTTGCAAAATGAATTCAATGAGTTGCTCTCCAACAAAATCTTCCTGCAATTAAGGGCACTATGGCCAGGCCAGAGATCATCTTTTCAGCAAATCTACCTCTTACCTATCTTTTGATTGACTTTTTTTTACCCCAAGAATAACATATTCAGCTTTTTCTCATGCAGTGTTATCTGCTTTGTTTGCCTGGAAAAAAAGACCATCAACATAACACTGCCATTATTTTGGATATGCCATGTGCAAAATCTGTTCCAGCAACACAGATTTTTATGTTAAGAAAAAGCCTGTCTCTGTCTCTACATGCTGTTAAGAAAGAAGGGGTACTTAAATGGAGGACAAATATACTGCACTGGTGTCACTGCCTGATGCTTGCAGACACAGATGGTTTTGTGACTATGCTGCCTGCCAGGAGAGAGCTGGTGCAGCTGTTAGACACTGTAGAGGCTCTCTAATAACAGCTTGTGTATGGGCTCACTGGATGCTCATCAGTAGAAAAAAGTATGCCTGTTGTGCCCCACAGATCATTCATTACTCTCAAATTTACATCTCTAAGAATCCAGCAACTCTCAAGTTCATATAGATAAAAAACAATTATGTACATTTATTTGTTTTGAAGAAAAAGTAAATATTTGTTCCATGGACAGACACTAAACTCAATAAACAGTTTTAAATGCCAAGGATTCCTGAAAGTCAACATGATAGCTATTTCTGGGTTTCAGATGTTGTCTATTTGCCATATGCCATATCACATTACATTACTCATAATTTATGTTAAATGCAGGTACTTGGGATGCAAAAAAAATGTTTGCCTAAAAAGCTGACATTCCAGTGACATCTCCCTTCATCAGGTCTCATCATCTACCTGCCAGGGGAGCGCTGGCACAGCTGGTGATGCTGGGAGAACAGCTTGCTGCCGCACATATAGGACAGCAATAAAAAGAGACATAAAAAGGACATGATGGCTTGATGTTATTTTCATGTGGTGGTAGACACAGTGGCCAAAAATGCTGAAACTGCTTATTTCAGTCATTCATGTTCAAAAAACGCTCATTCGCCCACATTCGATGTGTTTTCTAAAGATGGGCACTGCACAAAGCGAAAGAACTAGGAAATTGAATTTTGAGGAACAAAACATAAAATTAGTGAATCAACCGTTCATCTTAAGGAGCATAAGGTGCTAGCAGACAAATTTTCTACTTGATGTTGCAATAAATGCAATATTTCCTGTTAAAAAAACAAGCAAAAAGGACACACAACTTTTATAAACAGCAGACATGCATGGGGACAGGAAATATGCACAATACAATAAAGGTTCAACAATGCAAAAGTCCACATTTGTCTCTCAGCTTATTCCAATCCCCTCCCTGCCCCCTCTGTAGGGACCTGTGCTTGCTTTTCAACTAATGCTGCTATAAAGGAGTAGCTGATGAGTTTGCGTTCCAATTTGCCTTCCAATTTTTCAATATGAATAACAAAAACAATGAATAAACAAGCAGGACTCCGGATGCCACTGTGTCTGCACATGTGTGTGTCTGTGCTGATAAGTGGTTTAGAAAATGGACAGGACGGATGTTATTCTAATTTAGGGTTCATGTTGATTGTATCTCAGTCTACATTACACAGATGTAAGAACAACAACAAAAAAAACCCACAAGCATGTCAGCACCCCATTATGGTCTTTTCTTACCAAGTAGAAAATCACATGGTACTAGCGCCTTGATTAAAAAAAAAATTGTTGCTAAAAATGGGACATCAAAAAATGTCTCATTTTATGTTTACATCAGTTTACATCTGATGATGTTTGCATCTCAAATACATTCTGTGTAGAAAAAACTGAAATGTATTCACAAATCTGGAAGCTAAAGTCTTCTGTGCTTTTCCAACAAAAAGAACAGTATTGATTTACTTTACCTTAACATCTAGCAATGAAATCATTGTTAGATTTGTATTATATCAATCTAAATTGGTAGTTTTGGAAAAATCTTTGGACAAAAGTACAACCCATTGTCAGTCATCCTGGTTTGTCCATTTCTTCTGCAGTCACTTTGGCTTTTTACAGTTTTACTGTGGCTTTTATGTTTATATCGTTATCGGAATTATACCGTATCGAGCAAAATGAAAAAATATATCGTGATTAAATATATCGTAGCCCTCTTACAGCCTATGGTCCTTTATGAAGTGCAAGAAAGGATTCAGTTGCTCAGGCTACGAGTTCTGGGAAACAGCAGAATTGGGAAAGTGATGGTTACGGCATCAACTTCCTCTGTAACGTCATCTCTGCAACATCCACGACAGCAGTGCTGATTGTTGTGTACACTATTTTGCTGATAAAAATGACGATTAAATGAAACTTTTTTAAAACAAAAATGTTTGCATATAATGTCTCCTTAACAACTATACAACCCAAACACATATAAACTTCATGTTAATTATATATGTAGACTTATTTTTCTGAACCAAAACCAAATAGTTTTGGTTCAGAAAAATACTGCCTGATTAAAATGCAGCTTTTATCTCTGGTTGCTCCAGCTTCTTTAGCTTCCCCCTCTACATGTGCCTGCTATGTACAACAGTTATATAATAATGTTCAATGTTGCTCCATCAATTGCCCATTCAGAAAAAAATCCATAGCAGTGTGCTCACATTTTATTGGACTGGGAAATACTGCATTGCTGATGTGTGACAAAATGAATCACGCAGTGATCACTGTGTGAATATCTCTCTGCGTTCTGCTCCATATACAGCAAACACAACCAGCAAACACGCAGGGAGGGAAATTAAAACTTCAAAGGCATTAACGTTGGTGCAGACAGAAAATAAGTGAGCAGACCCCCTTCTACAGTATCAAGCCCCCTGGCAGTTGCCTCATCTAGTTAGTTGTGCTCCTATTACAGCTCTGTTAGTTGTCTCTGTGTTCATTTGTGTTTGCATTTATTTTCGGATCTATCTCGCTGTTCTGTTACATGTTTAAAATCTGTGCAGGTTTCATTTGGTTGTCTATTTAGATATAGGATTTTCTGCATATTTGCACAGAATCCAGGCTTTAAGTCTTTATGTATGTGTGCAGATAGCATAACAACAGAATAATTGCATTCATGTTTGTACGTGTCTGATTGTCACATGCAGTTATTCTGATGAGGCCCTCTCCATATGGGGGGGGGCACCAAGTTTTTACCAGAGGTTGACAGACCCAGGGTATATCCCCAACAATACCCGTTCTCATCTCCATAATCCCTCAATTCTGCAAGGGAGGAGAAATAAAGGGAGACAGTGATGGAAAAAAAATGAGAATGATACTGACAGGACTTAATGATGGGAGTGCAGAGCAGCGCAAGAGAGGGGCAAGGCACAAATTTCATTTTTGTGACTCTGTCTGACGGAAAGGAGAGATAAAGGAATTAACCCACAAAACGGTGCAAAAAAGATGGAGGGAGGAGGAAACATACAGCCGGTTGGTTTGTGACAGCTTTATTAAGACTTGTGTGAGTGCACACTCCTCACTCTGCCAGTGGGAATGTGCACACAGACACATTCAGGCGCATATGCTCGCACAGATGCACGCTTCCAGAGAAGGAGCAGGCATGCACAGGAAGTGTGATGTCACTTGACCTCAAATTAAACAAAAAAGCCACCAGAATCATGCACACACAAACAATGACTTTCACTTCTGTGCACACACAAACCCTTCGGGGCATTTTGCAGAGCCAAAGCTTCACACTGCAAACAGCCTGATACAGGGAAACAGCTAATTACAATCATTGTAGTGTAGCACACACAGTTGGTACATTAGCACACACTCGGTAACACATGTATATTGCCAGTGTGCATGTTTTCAAAGGAGCATGGAATTTTCCCATGACTGAGACATCATCGGAAATGCTTCATGAAGTTCTCTCAGAGGGGGTGTCAACCTACTTCTACAGAGGAATCTGTGAAAAGGGAACAAAAAAACTGAGAAAAAGACAATAAATATGGAGAAAACAAGCAACATGCAGAAAGGAGAAACTTTAACTTGTCAAAAGAGTCAGAAATTGTCACTAAAAAGCTGCTGGCGCCACTAAGGTGGGCTCTTCATTGAATGGTTTTGATTCCAGGTGCCATGAGATCTTGTGGCCCACTGCTGTTCTACTGAAGAAGGTTGCTGCTACCGAAGAGTTATATGTGTGTGTGTGTGTGTGTGTGTGTGTGTGTGTGTGTGTGTGTGTGTGTGTGTGTGTGTGCGTGCGCGCGCGTGCGTGCGTGCGTGCGTGTGTGTGTGTGTGTGTGTGTGTGTGTGTGTGTGACTGGTCTGCAAAATATTTAGCTAGGTGGTGAGTGGCAGTTAAAGATCCATGTGAATGCCAGGATGCTGCTTTTCCCAGCAGAGCACTGAGCAGTGTTACAGAAGCTGTCTGTGGTTTCGGTGTTAAGGATAAATGGATGATGAGATTAAACAACTCAGTCATGAAAAGAGAGAAAAGGTTCATGTTTAACTTTTTTGGGAAAATGAACAATTATGTTGATTGTCAACATTCAATAACTTCTACTTTAAAGCAGCATGCACACAACACCGAAATCTTTTAAATGCCCATTTCGTTTTTATCTTTCTGTTTTTATACTGGGCATGTGGATGAAGTAATGCTAACTCACTAAAACCTTTCCCTTGTTATGCAACAAGCCTGTGCTTACACAATGTGCAGTGATGGATGACTTTAATGCTTTCAAGTCCTGCTGAAAATGGCCTTTCAGTACTCAAACTCTCTTTTTTTAGATATACACTAAGGCCCGGTTTGTTGGAAAGTACCTGGTTAAAGCTAGAAAAATAAAAACGAACAAAAGAAAAGAATTAAACATAACCCTGTTGTGTTTCTCATTAAGTGTCATTTTTATACGCGGGAACTGTAAATTTAATATTAGTCACATTTCCACATAATTTTATTCAATTCATTATTTTTTTTATCCATTACAACTTTTGTATTACTTTCCTGTTTTGACATGTTTTGTGTACAACAAATGAAAATTAATCATGGTTTACAACCTGGCATGTTTTCATTCACATTTCATATAATGCGGATAAACCAGTGTTAATGATAGTATAATTCTGTTAAGTCCATTGCACTGACTACCCAGATAGCAGACATGTTTAGGCCTAATCCAGACTACTTTTGGCTTGGTTACAATACATGTCGTGTGGACCAGATGTCAGTTGTTGGCTTGGACACAGATTACAGCATTTTCCATGTGGGACACATGTTCTGGGTGACTGGAAGAAAAGTTTTATGCTGCAGTCAAAATGGGATGAGATAAATACCTGCATAGGAGACACAATTAACACTGACTTCTGGTCCTAATTTAACTGAAGAAAGTTATTACCCAGTTTTTAATTGGGTCAACATAATTGGGGAATCTAGTAGGTTTAGATGTCTCACTTCACATCAATGTGAAATGAAACTGTATGTCAAAGGGACAGATGGCCCTGACTGATGTTGGTCTTTTTATTTATTGGCCTGGCTGGTCCAGAAATATGAAAAAGTCCAGATGTTAACACTGATCCAGCTGTTTGCCTCTTTACCAAAGGACCAAATAATTCTGGACATGACCGTATCATTATGTTTGAAACAAACAATCAAATAAACTTCATTCAATCTTTCTAGTCTTTCCAGGAACAGTTTTCATTTCTCTTTCCTGTTCTTTCTGTTTTCTTTCTCCATGAAACACATTGCCGGCGCCAATTTTTTGTCCCAGTTTGCCGCTGCTTGCATAAGTGATACATGATATTAAAAGTAAGTATAATATGACCCAAAGGCAACAAATACAAGTATAAATTCCAGCACCAGGCCCTGTGAAACACTACAAATCAGAGGTGAGGAATCAGAAAAAAGGTTTCATAGAGAGACAGCAAAACTCCTGCCCTTGAGATGGGATTTAAACCAGTCTAGGCCCCAATTGATATTTATCTACATGTGGTGATCAGCTTCACAGGTCATTGGAAAGCAGTGAGTACAGTAATTTATGTTAATTTCAAATAATGACAATTTAAAATTCCTTTAAAACAACTCCCATCATATAATTTCATTTTTTAAAACTTTCTTGAACTGTTTTTGCCACAGCTTTTGACTAAGTACTTGGGTCAGGCACAAAACAAAACAAAAAAACCTACCTCCACCCCTTCCATTAAGTGTCACTATTGATCTTTCAAGGGGCCAGTGTCTCCTGCTATTGATTTTAAATGAGTGTGCTGGTAGCCAAAGGATCCTCTTAAGTTTCATTTGAGTGCTAATCTGAGGGTTTTGACTAAAGGATGAAAAGTATCGCACTTCTAAAATAACACTGGAGCTGTATGCCAAAGGCTGGAGTTTTCTTTGTGACCTTCGGTGATGTCTTTTTTATTCAGATAGATTGCCTAACATCATGCTTTCTGCCTTTCATAGAGATATAGGCCGACTCCTGTAAGTAAATACTCTGTGAATATATTGGTAGTACATCGTCATCATGGGTCAACAACACAAAAAACATATCGTCAATAACATCAAATCAACCATATATTTATGTGCTTAGCAGTTTAACTGTTTTACTGTTTTCACATAAAACGATCATTTTACCAGTAGTGTGTAAAAATCCTATCAAAGATTTGAATTGCTGAATTGCTTGGTGCTATTGTTGTATATCTCACACATTTCTGAATAATTGTGTTAATTCCACTGTATATGAAAAAGATAATTTTGTTTCCTGGTGAACCATATCGATCACTCTTTTTCTTTATTTCAATGCTCTAATAGCTTGAGCATTAAGAGAAGCCATCAGACAGTCTGAGACAGCGTTTTCTGGGACGATTACATGTAACCTACACTGTAATATGAGAGACAAATGCAGTAGTCCTCCCCTAAGTGCTCTGTTGTGTTATTAGAAAGAAACAAAAACATTAAAATGTGCGTTGAATAAGGGGCTGCACATTAGCAAAGAGTAGTGCATGGATGCTTGAATAAAAAGTAAAACTTGGAGTAAAATGATCAAATAAAGCTTAATTTACTGAATACCTATACTCAAACAAAGCAATAAGAGATGGAGAGAAAAGTGAAATGTGAACTGATGAGTCAGGAAGCTTTTTTAAACCACAGTGATGTGCTCATGGGTTCACAGTGCCATATAATCTCAGTGGAGCCGAATCTGATGTTCAGATATCTTTTAATTACCTCATGATATTTTTGTCCTTCTTCGGGCACAGCTACAAGTTTAAAATGTGCTTTGAACATTTACCAGCAAGTACTGTATATGTAAACACATAATATAAGTTTTTTTTTGTTGTTGTTAAGAACCAGGGTGATGGATTGGTTAATCATCTCACAGCAACAAGGTTTCTGATTTGAATCTTTTGGGGACTTTTTCTATTCTCCAAATATATGCAAGGTGACTAATGAATGCAGATTTGCCTTAAAGATGCAAGTTTAAGTGTGTGATTTTAGGTCACCTGTGTCCATGTGTTAGTCCTATGATGGACTGGCAACTTGTACTGGATGTTGTACCTTTACTTACTTCATATAATATATTGACACTTACTAGCCTAGACGGGATATTTTAAAGATGGGTCAAAATATTTAAAAAAATCAAATAAAATTGTGTATAACTTTTTAAACAACAACTCTAAGTCAACAACATGTGAATGCTACAAGATCTTAGAAGGTTCCCTTCATCCAATTGGTAAGAGAAGAGTGTTTTCAGCCCTGGAAGCTGTGAAGTTGGGCTTGTTTTCCCAGCACATCTCACAAATGACATCTTCTTTGTGATGCTTTTCCAACCACTCCTTGACAATTTTTGCCATGGGGCAGGAAGCAGATTCCTGCTGAAAGAGCCATCAGGGAATACAGCGGGATCCTTTTCTGTAGTTACTTGCTAAAGCATAAAGTGGCAGAAATGCCACATAAAATCAGCTATGAGGGCATTTTTTTCTGCACTCATCTAGCCATCACAATTAGAAAGCAGCAGAAAGGCAGCGGGGGGTTGGCTCATTTAGTGGCACCTCAGGGAAACATTTTCAATTCAAACAAAATGCTTTTTTCTGTGGAGTAATTTTTGCAGGAGCCTATGAGAGAAGTAAAAAAATCTCCACATTTTGTTCTTGCATTTCTTCAAATTTCAAGATGCTTTATAAATTTCCAGCGTTTCAAATTTAAGGATTTGGATCACAGCCTTTGTGTTGCTCAGCTAAAGTATCCTTTGAACAGATAGCCTCAGTATCCTTTGAACCTGTCCTCCTGAAAAGTGAGATATCCCGGTGAGTTTCTGTGTCACCTCTGATGTCTTTGTTTTTAAAGCCTTTCAAAGACCTTTGTTCTCCAATTTTCTGGCACAGATATATGGATGCAGATTCCCAGATGCCCAGCTTTGTTCTTACCTTCTCCAGCGCTGGACTCACCTTTTCCGAGCTCTCTTTGTGTGTTTGTCTGTGTGTGTTGTGCGCGTATGGTTGCGTGTGCACCAGGGTAGTGTGTCATTGTCACAGTTCAGCATTCTATTTTTCTTCTCTCAGCTCCCACAGGAATTCTGCCCCTCGTACACTTCCACCCAACACACAAACACACATACACACACATTCACATGCTTGCACAGTCACAACTGCTCCATCTCAGTCAGAAAGCCATTGGAATTCAGATCATGTACTGAACTTTGGGGTCGTGACTTTCGACTGTGTACATGGCCCAGAGCTATATAGCGGAGGAGAAAGTGCACACTCTCTGTGATCTCTCTCTCTCTCTCTTTCTGTTTCTTCCTGCTTGTCCCTTGAACACAGACACACACACACACACACTTATACACAGCTGTGGAATGAGTGTTGAATTTTGATCTTTTTCGCTCCCAGTGCAACATCAAAAAGAAGCAGGCTAAACTTCGGTCGCCTTGTCTCACCTCTTTAACCACCAGTTACACTTCTGTCTTTATTGGTTTAAATCTCTCTTCTTTCCCTCCTTTTGTCAGATTTGGGGCCGTAATAAGCACACGAGCAAGGACCTGTTTATTTGCAAGCAATTCTCCCAGAGAAGAGGATGAAATCTCATCTTGGCAAATTAAGAATTATGGAGCTTCATTATAATATTTAGCAGATAGCTAAATATATGTTAGAAACTCTGTTGGGAAATGTGCAGGAAACCCACTCATCCCCCCACCAGGCAGGAGAGGTAAGCTTCACCAAATGTATTTCTTCTTTGCTTTGGTAAAACAAAGCACCGAAGATAAACTTTGCCTTTCACTGCAGACTCCTCCCTCCTCTGCCTGATAGAGATGTCTGTCAAATCATCTAGACAGAACCCCCCTTCGATGTCTTAAACCTTCCCTTTTCCTCCCCCTTTTCTCCCCAACCCTTTTTGCTCTTTTCCCCCTGTTTTATCTTCCAAGTTCCATCTTTGTTTCTCCCTGAAACACTCCATGAAACCCTGTTTGTTCGACTGTACCGCTGTTAACCCAAATCCCGTTGCCTCTCTTCTCTTCTTCGCTCTCACCTCCTCGTCCAGACACCCTCTCGCTTCATCCTTTTCGTCACCCTCTTTCTCACTCAGCCCTCTCATCCTCCCCCCTCCTCTTTCCCCCTCCCTCTCTCCCCCCTCACTGCTTGTATCTCACTCTGTCCTAGTTTCCACAGCCCGCGTTATGAATTATGTGCAACTAGCTTGCCTTATGAAAGAATCATCTTGGACAATGAATAATAGATGTTGAGGAGAATAGAAGTGTAGGTTACAAACTGTGTTTACCCTCGCTGCCTCATCTGCTGCCTTATTAATTTCGTCATAGTCAAACATCTGACTGACTCCTTTTATCATGGCATGCTGGTTTAAAACATTCAGCTGCTGTGGTCACAGATCTGCCATAGATGGAGAGTGTAAGAACTACTGGGTCGCTTCATTCGGCTCTATTGATTTCATCACAGAAAACACTGGCTGGTTTTGTTAAGTTTCTGTCCGTTTGTCATGCTCAGTTTTCCTGATATCAGCCATGAAGCTAAACATTATGTCAGACAAACCTTTCTCCAATCATTATCTCCTGCTCCTCTAAACGACTGACTAAGCATCTTAGGGTATATATGTGTGTAGGAGGGGCACAAGAGTGAAAGTGCTTGAATGAAAATCCATTTAAATCAGGTGCTTTGTTTATCTTTATTACCCATAGGAAGAGCACTTTTCCAGCTTTTGAGCACTGACTATTGTTGAAGACCATACGAATAGTCTTATTCTCTCATTTCTACATCATTCATTTTTGTGCCATTTTATTTAGCTACTGACAAGAGAGGTGAAAGCTGTGAGAAGCACACAAAAGTAGCCAGTGTCTTGCACTAGGTAGCCTGAAACTCGTAGATGCAACGACTCAGGTGAGTTAGTCCAGACCAGAGTCAAACATGGAGAAGCAGCTTTTAGCTGTTAATCTGCAAACAAGTGGAAGAAATTGCCAGTAGAGATTAAAATATCACCAAATGTTGGAGCTTTTAAATCCAGGTTAAAAATATTCCTTTTCTCTATATGCACAATATCTTTTAACTTATCTTGCTTTTTGTCTTTTTATTGATTCTATTTAATATACTTTTATTTTTGTGTGTGACAACATGTGTTAGTAAGTTTAAATGTTTTCATTGAAATTCTTTACCTGCTTTTTATGCTTTTTTTGCATGCTTTTAATGTTTTATGTAAAGTACTTTAAACGGTCTTGAACCTGAAAATGTTCTATACAAATAAACTTGCCTTGCATGTAGCAGAAGGGCTAGTTCACTCTCAGATGGCTAGGCCAGGTGATAGCTATGAACAACTGGATCACAAATATCCCTATAAATTAACATAATGGAACAACTAACACCTATCAGTCAAGCTTGAATTCTCATTTTAATGTTTTTGCTGCTTTGACAAAACTGGTCCACATGCTGCCAACTGTCCTGGTGCTGTTTACGGTAGCAATATAACCGTCAATGTGGACAGTCTCTCATGTAGTAGCACAAGGCTACTGGAGACATTCAGCTCTTCCTAAAGATCTAGGTAAGTACCAGTTGAAGCAGAGGTTTGAATAACACATATTTTGGGAAATTATTGTTTATAATTAAATGGTTCTTAAGCAATACTTTCTTCTCTTTTGATAAAAAAAAGATAAAAAGGAGCATTTTTAAGACTCTGACACTCAGCAAATGACTTTCATGTCTCCACCTGGAAAAATACAGACAGAATAATAAATTCGGAATCTCTTCTATTACTGGTTCATAAAAGAAAAACTGACATAAAAAACAGCAAAAAAAAATCTGAATTCCCAAATAATTTATAGCTGTAGCTGGAAATTCACCAAATGTCATAGACATATATACTGTATGTGCAGGCAGTGCTGAAAGATAGTCAGAATGAAGTGACAGTAAACAAGCTCTGGTCACACATCAGGCAGATTTTCACACCTTAACTGTTTAGACACAGGTAAGGTGCACTTCTCCTCTCTGCACACTCTTTTCTCACTCCTATCAACTTCTGTATGTGTGGAGAGGATCCAACACAAGCAATTTAAAACTACAAGAGTTAGGTAATATCTTACAACAATGACTCTCCATCGTGACAGTCTAACCAACCAACAGAGCCGTGTCAATTTACTGGAGGACATTGAATAGATTAATATAATATTTAATGAGGACTGAATGAATGAAACAGTGCAATTCTGCAAATAGTGAGAAATATTACAAAATATATTACATAATGTGGTAGATTTAAACAGTACCGATTTATTGTAAGTGTGCATTTTATATTATTTTCTGAAGAAAATCGTATTGTTTGCTACTGAAATGGTCTCGTGTCTGTATCAAGGTGATGGATTGCAAAAGAAATGACTTACAGGTACAAACACATTCCAGTTGTTTTACTTTGTCGTATCCCCAGATATCAAAGGTAGCTTATAACTGACCTAAAGAAATAAACCAGCAGCATCAAAAGGGCAGTAGATATGAACAAAAACTGTATTAATTAACATTTTACCATTACCTCCAAACATACAGCGATGATGATACCATGGTTATAAAACAAGCAAACATGAAAGAGAAGTTGTCAGCCAAAAAACTGAAGAGAAGCAGCTGAGCAGAAAGACATCTGAGACAGCCGACGTGCACATTTGCTCATGCAATTAGCATTCGGTGTCGCAGCTCAATAATGTGATATGAATCCTCAATGTTGCTTGACGCATTTGATTATAGTAAAAAGACTAGATCATTGCTGAATGTTCCATCCAGTATATAGGTCATCCCATCAAATGAATGCCATACTGTGCACATGCTCAACATCCTTTGCTGATTCTCGATGTTTCTCGTGTTGCTTTGCACAAACAGGGCAAGGTTGTTATCCGGAAGAAAAAAAGCTAAAAGTTGAAATGATGATAAATGTATCCTATGTACAATCTAAGACTTGCTGGCAAGTAAGCAAGGAGAAAGAAAGCCAGAGGTTGAGAGAGTTGTGTGGTAATTATAGATCAAGAGGATGGTAATTCTACTGGGTCTCTATCCCTACAGGTTGGGGATGGGGGTGAATGAGGAAGACACAGCAGAGAGGAGAGAGAGAAGGCGGACTTAGGGAGAGGAAAAAGAGGGGAGGGAGGAAGCAGATTGAGACTCAAGACGACAATGTGAAAATAAATAAAAGGGAGAGGAAGAGTAGGGCTGCAGACAAATAAGAGAGCGACAATGAGAGATCTAAAGCAAGTAAGGATTTTTAAAAAATCACTTTTGGCATCAGTTTGTATTGTTCTATATTAATACAATCATGACCATTTAAGCAAATGGTTGTTCCGTTTCATATGAGAAGGGAGCACCTTCTGAGCTAATTATCAAACTGAATAAATGTAGCGTAACACAGCAGAACATACACAGAACATCTTAACCAGTTTTCCAGTCTAAAAAAAAACATTTTCTTTAATTGGTATCAAACATGTGTAAATTAGATAAATCCTCCGCATAAGTCTTTTTTCAAGTTCTGTTTCAAATAATATCAGTTTAGGTATGAAAACTTGGCTAAGTTTAGATATCAAACCTTCACGATTAGTCCTAGGAAGGTTTCTATTTTGGGCCTAAACTCTTGTTTGTGGAGCGATAGTCTTGAATAAAGTTATTTTTTCAGTTCACTTTCACAAGGTGTTACACTACAAACATTAGGTCTTCTAGGACAGTATTTTTCACAAATGTGTTGAAATTTACTTGTTTATAAGTGACATTCAAATTTTCCATTTTTTAAAACCTGAACAAGCCTAGCTAAAGCATGCCTCTTTCTGCCACGATGGAAGAAATTTCTTGTTGAAAGTAAAAGTACTGGAGGTGGCAAAACTAGCAATGACTTTGTCCAGACAGAAACTGACAAAAGTGGCATACCAAACAAAAGGAGGTTTCAGAATAGCTATAAGAGACCAGTCAGCTGAGTCTGAAGGATTAAACAAGCAACTTTACACAGAAAGTCAAAGGAGAGACCAGCCAAGTATTTTAAACCTGAGTTTTGGCCTTGGTGCACACAGCATGTGTGTTCGTCGATTTCGTCTTCATCTTTGTCACAGTGCTTCTGTAAGTGTATGACACATTGTTGCTGTTGCATGTTTTGAGGCTGCATTTTGTTTTCCTCTAACTGCTCACGTTTCCTGATGTTGGAGTGATGTTAATTATCAGACAGGAGCCTTTGTCAGTGGTCAGACTAGTTAGTCTGTTTTAGGTAAGGATTAAACAATAAGTGCGGAAGAATACAACTTTAAGTAGCAATTTCTTATTGATAATCCAGAAAGCAATCAACCTTTTGAAAAATTGGGAGAAAAGCCAAAATATTTTCAATCCAAAGTTTCTAATTTGGCGCTTTAAAGTAGCATTGTGCAAGTTGAAATGCAAAATACAATTTTTGTCTTTCACCAAAATCCTCGTACGATTGCCTGATGTGGATGAGATGATCATTATTCACTGCAGTCTCCTCTATAGTCCTGTTTCTGCTGCTCAGTGAGAGGGATTCGGCTACGAATCCTCAGGGCGTGCATTTGGGTTGATGAGCTACGTGTGCTCGATAAACTGACCGCTGCCATCATTTATTTGTTTACTCCACCGCCATTAGAGCATCATCAAGACAACACAGACGCCTATACTGTAAATGGATAACAAGAGACCTGTGGCCTCAAATGCCTCTCTAAAACCAACACATACTCCTGCAAGACAAAGGAAAGATAGATTTTAGCATGTAACACTAATCCTACTGCTAGCATACAGTAAGGCTACACTGTATAAGGCTTACACAGACTAAATAAGATTTGCTGACCATGTTCACTCCTTATCATCTTATCTGTAACTTTTACATAATGTGATGCGTAAAGTAAAGATGTTTTTCCAACTTTCCATTACTCTACAGTGTAGTCGATCAAGAGCTTAGTAAGAGATGGTCTTAGATTTCTGAATTAGACACATAAAATTGCTAAGCTTAGCATACAGTCTGTTACTGTATGCATATTTGAGCGTCTAAAAGTTGACATGCACAACTCCCATTTGTCATGAAACTTTAGGAATATTGGTTTCTTTGTATTATCAACATAATGTCATGTTGTCTGAACTTGGATTAACTGTGGTTTAAGAAATTCATGAGAGATCAGACTGTCCCACCTTCCTTAGGCTGATGTCTAACTTCTAAACATCAGTTCTAAATGTACTATTCAAATAGAAAAGCAGTGATAAGAAATGTAAACTTCCAAAAGGCGCCCAAAAGTTTTCCGGGATTACGCTGTATATGTTTGTTTCATATTTTCTGCCTCCACATTTTTGAGTAGTTAAAATTCTTAACATCTGTACTGTTCTCTACTGATTCAAATTCATCTAAAACTATCAACTTCTGCAGCTTCACATGAGCCCAGTCAAAGGTAATTACATGTACATGTAGCCAGTGGGACTAAGCTCCCTGATTTAAGTTTTTTTTCAGTTGTTTTTCATTTATTTCTTTGTCATTTATTTCCTCTGTTTAGCCAAATAATTTTCATTATTGGTCTTTTGATATGTCTGTCGAATGTGTTTTATCATTCTTTTACTTTATTGGTTAAACTTATGAGCCCTCACCTCTGATTGGATGGAGATGTAAAATTCTCTCCTCCTGACACAGAGGAGGCAACAGCAGACCAAGCGAGGTGTCTGAGTAAGCCCATGAAAATAGCTGAAGAGAAG
>JBBBVT010000020.1:16742514-16765872 GCA_037177035.1 Craterocephalus eyresii | reverse complement strand
CACACACACACACACACACACACACACACACACACACACACACACACACACACACACACACACACAAACACACACTCCCACGAGGATGCAGCATTCTCCTTTCCTCACTTACATCCTTATTCCTCGATCTTCGCCTCCTCACTACAAAGACGAGTGATGGGATGTCTTGGACGATCAGGCGAGGATGTATGAGGACAAACGGTGCTCATTAATTAAACATCCAGCACAGTCGAATCAGGCGCAGTGATGATGGACGGAGAGGACACACAGGTATGCATTCGATTCATTGGATGACAGAGCAGCTGGCCTGGGGTGACACCACTTTCCGCCATGTTTGCGTGCAAACTTGCACTTAGTGTTGATGTTCAGAGCAGTGTAAATGCGGAGGCTGAGATAGGCCTGGGAATGCGTGTAAATGTGAGGCTCAATGTGCGTGTTTGTTGGACTGTGTGTCTGTCAGGGCTCATATATTATTGAAATGAAGTCCTTAGAGGGCAGCTAAAGCTGGCACTGTGTGTGCCTTCGGAGAGCTGTGTGTTTTGGCTGAGGTGAACTGTAGCAATCACGCGCAGATAAAAACATCACAATACAGCGAACAGGGATACCTCAGCACCGTAAAGGAGGGAGGAGAGGGGAGGGGCTTGGAAGATGTGGTAAGGGTGCTCACTCTTACACAAATCCAGGATCCCTCTATGGTAATTTATTGTCATGGGGATGCACTTCCAGAGAGATGCTGATGTAGATGAAGAATACACGCTTGCACATATACAAACGTGGAATCCATCACGGATGCAAAACTACATGTATGTTCTCCCATGTTAAAAAATTCACCTCCTATAGAAATGTAAGTGTACTGACATAAAAATTTCAAAAAGAACAAAAGGAAATAAAATAAATAAAAAAGCTATCATACCGACACATACCATAGGTGGTTTTTGTGTGTATAATAAATCCTTGGTTTCATGGTTGGGAAGTTGCATAAACCTCTCCTGTGCTCTCCTCCTCTCCTCTCACATCTGTGATAACAGCTGGGTGCAGATTCTCCCCGAAATAGCTGCCTAATATAATCACAGCTAATAGCATTATACTTCACACTATTTACACGCCGGCTGAATAAAATTATTCTGCTCCAGTGCGATCTAGTAACCCTCCTACGGCTGCACTTGCTACCCGCTTCCTTTTATTTGTTCTTCACATTTGTTTTTGCACATCCCTCCTCCGTTCCTCATCCGCGCATCAACATTTTTCACTTTTTGTCTGCTCGCCAATATTTCAGCAGCCAAAAATAAGTGTGAAAAACGAAGACCGGTGAAAATAGACATTAGATTAGATCAGCTGCTGAATGAAGTTTGCTGTCAGCCTGGCATATGCTCCCAGGATGCAAGTATACACATTTAAATAAAGTGTTGATGGATTTGTTTCTCCTTCTCAATGTTATAAAGCTGTCAGCAGCACGATGTAACTAGAGGTAACGGAGAGGGGAGGCATGGCACCTATATAGGCCTACATGTATGCAGGTGTGTCCTTCATGCTTTAACCTAGCTTGTTATTGATTATTAAAAAAAGAAAAGAAAAAAAAAGTCCCTGTGCCATAGGAGACTTTTAGCTTTTAAAGGGAAACGGAGAGGTGTTGTTGCTCTGTATTTTATGTATTCTGTCTGAGTCCTGCCCTTCCATGAAACCAAAGTTATATTAACAACATATAGCCTTAGTTTTTCCAATAAAAATTGGGCCAGTGTTTGGACATTAATCACAGTGGCTCTGAATGTTCAAGGCTTCAAAGACCCCCACTGGTCTTTGGGGGACATCCTTGGGGGGGTTTTGGACCCCCAGGTTGGGAACCACTGACTACATGGCGAGCTTCCTTACTCTTTGATGGAAGCCAGCTAAGATCTTCTAATACTTTCATACTCAGTGTTGACAAAGTTTTGATATATTATTTGTGCTTTCTTTGTGAATTTTTGATGATGAAAAGCCTGAATGTTTAAACTGATGGTAGCTATGAGAAGTGATTCACAGCAGGTTTGTTCCTCGGTTTTTTGATGACACTTTTTTCATTTAATGATGAAACTAGTCGATGCATATGCACAAATGCGAATAGATGAAACCCCCATTATGCAGGATACACCACATTTTTGCACATTATATGCCACAACCAACCTTTTCTTTGTATTTTGTGCTGAATACACTGGAAGAACTGATGACTTGTAACTGTAAATAAACATTTCTTCACTGTTCACAAAGCTAAGGTTTGTAATTTACTTATTTGCCCATGGTTGTATGACTCTCCATAGTGATTTATGTTTGTTCAGTCAGAAAAACGACTGTATCATTAAGTTTGTTGAATTCTGTCCGCAGCCATAAAGATATCATACTGCCTTTATTGCTGAACAGCCAGAAAACTAGACAGCCGTGGCTGCTCTCTAATTTCACCTCAGTGTTTGGTCATTTTCACACGACTGGAAGTCAGATGAAAAACATAAATTACGAGCACCTTAACAATGGCAGCCATTGTGGGAAAGCAGCAAAAGCCAGCTCTTTTGTCAGATTATTTCAGATGATAAATAATATCTTCATTACTCATAATAACCACTTTCACTGCACGTGATAAACGGGGCAGCTGGTAGGCCAGACACAAGCCAGTCTAACCAATAAGAAATGCCCATGCTGAAAAGGCCAGGGAGCTGCAAATTCTCAACTGTAATTATTTCCACAGAAGTCTCATCTCTCAGCACCGTGACCTGACCTCGATCCCAATGCTGTGTGTGGGTTTGTACACACTTTTTTTCCCCCATGTGTGGATATGTGCATGCTTCATTATTTGTGTGTGTGCGTGTCTGAAAGACAGAGAAAGAGTTTGTTACGTAGGAGAGTTGCAGCACAAGAGATAGATTTGGAAGATGACGTGAATAGATGAGGCATGAATGGAGGTCCCAGGGTGTGAGAGAGACATGACACCTCATTATTCAGGTCTTAGTGCATGTGTGTGTGTGTGTGTGCTGGAATAAACGGCAGGGGGTGTTCAGGGATGCCAGATGTCTTATGAATTTAAAAGAAACACACAAGCCCCCTGTCCAAAATGTTTGTCCATATTCTGTTCTTCATGATTTCTAAATGTTGTCGTAGGACTGTATGATTGCCCAGTTTGGCATCACACCAGGATTTTATACCTATGGAAATATTCTTTAAATCTGAGCTCATAAAAACATCTTTAGTGTACGTTACTGGGTTTGTGTATGTAGCATGGACCAGCAGTTTAGCAAGTTCATCCCATCTCGTCATCTTTTAAAGGATAAACATAAATAAACTTGATTCTTGGCTGTCTTTCAAATGCACAATGCTGAATATGGACGAAACCTGTTATGTTTGCAGAAACAGGTGTGTAGCCATCTGGGATTGTCAAAAAAATATTAGTCTTATATCAGTTAGCAAACACTGCTGCTACAGAGTTCAAGAGAATTTATATCATTCCAAAGCTAAACCAAGGAACAGAGGGAAAAAGCGTGAAAATTTTCAATTAACAACAAACCCTAAACTTCTCAACTAATATCCAGTATAAAAATATTGAGGCTTGACACCCATGCTAAAGTGCATTAATATGCTGCATGTCTGCATGAGCAGTGTTTATAAAGACTCAGTTAACACAGTGACTCAGATGGTCCCCCATCTGGCTTCAGATAGACATAAGTTGGAGTGACAGTCTAGACATTTGTTCTCATTGCTATTCAGTAAAAGTATTATATATTTTCAAATCCAATGACAGGAAGTTTTACTGAAATGAATGACAAATCCGGTTAGAAACAATGAAAATGAATAATTCTGAAATAAAACAATAGCAAAAAACAGGTATAGAAACTATCATTTTCTTTTACAGGAACATAGACACCGACAAAAAACTAGAATGAAAACCAAATTAAAATAGCAGCTCAGACTTCTCTGTTTTAAATTCATGACTTCTAAGACCTAAGACAGTCTGGGGATGTCTGTATTCATACCGATACATGGGGCTAATCAATAATTGACTTTAGTAGCACCATCTCCTGCCCTCTTTGACACCACTTGACCTTTGGTCTTAACCTGCTCCCATTTTACATTAATGAATGCAGCTTTTGTACGCCTCAGCAGTGACTGGTGTGGAAAAGGCAGAGCTTGAAAATGATAATAATAATGAGGTGACTTTTGAAATGACAGAAATGTGTCTTAAACTGCAAATCTAATGTGAAATACATACATAAGATTATATACATACTGCATAACATTTTTGCATTCTTTCCTATTTTACATTCCTGAATGTTAAGGTATAGTGAAGGTATAATAACCTATTTTGACTGACAGACATTGGTAAAGTTTCCCTTAAATTCATCTTTCAGCTGCATACTTCTGGCATTAACCTGTTAAACACGGTATCATGGGTTTAAAACCTAACCTGACGAATCAGAGCGAAGCAGAAGAGCAGACCTGATCTCTTATTCATTGGTAAATGATCCAATCAGAGTCAGATCAATAAAGTTTATTTTAAAACAGCAGGCTGGAATAAATGGTAAAATACCCAAGAGAAATTAAGAGATGAATGTGACAGGACAACACACGGGAGAAACATAAATGTAATATGTTTATTCTAAGGAGATTACTGGGATTAAGGTTTGTTGATTATTTAATTATTTACCATAATGTGAATTCCATTAATATTGCTCACACATAAATGTAATTGCAAAAACGTGTACAAGAATCACCAGGCTCAATCAAGTTTGATAAGTGTAGTGTTTCATTGCCCTCTGCAGGTTAACAATCCTGGAGGAAGTTTTAGAGTTAATGTTAAAAGAAATAAATGTTGCATATGGAATAAGGTATAGATATTAGTGCATTAGAATATTTAGATACTTATTTTAGTTTTTTGTGAAGAATGATTATATTCTCCACCTCATGTCAGTCCTTTCTCACCATTTTTGTAAATATAAAAGTTGTGTGAAAACTTTCCAGGAAGTATCTCACTTCAAATGTAAATTTTGTCATCATAAAATGCAGAAATTACATCTCAAAGACTTATGAGACTGGGACAAAACTGTAGTATAGGGACAACTGAGTTCATGAGCTCAGCTTACACAAAATACAAGCCTTTGATCAAGAGAACTGGTCAAGGGGTCATTGCTTTCACACAACCTGGAGTACTGGAAATAATTCAGCATGCCAGCGGAATAACATGTGAAACTTCTTAGTACATTATCACCCAATTCTGGGTTTTACCTCAGTCAACTTCACACCAACTTAGTAAAACCTTTGCTCATTTATGGGATATCAGCATTTACATTGCACCACCCACTGGTGGGAAACTCAAACTGGCCTTTCATTTGGGAAGAAATTGAATAAAATGTCCATCATTCAGTGCATCATTCAATTTAAAACTGTACCTGGACATTTTGCTTTTATTATCTGACAAAACATATAGATGCTGAAATTGATGTTGAAATTTGAGAGCTCTGATGTAGATGATAATCACTGTAACATTTATCACGATGCTTTATCTGAAGACTAACATCTTTATTCTTTCAGCCTCACCTCTGAGCCTCCAGCCTTTTCTCCTCCAGTTTCTCCTCCTCTCCCTTCTCCAAACTATTCTCCTTCATCCCCTGCATCTACTGCTCTCCCTCCTCCAGAATTCCCTTCTCTTTCACCTGCATCTCTACTACCCTTAGCCTGACAAAAATATAAAGGAGCATGACATGAATGGTGGGACAATTTGGGATGGAACCATCATCAAGTTAGATGAATTATAGTGGAAAAAATATGTGTAATAATCAAGAGTTTGGATGTATAAAAATTACATTTATTTACATTGTGTTTTTACCTTTTTGACAATAATACATTAAATTTTTAAGCAGTTACGCTAAAGAAATACATGTTTCAAGATTATTGTGAGCTTTCTTACATGATGACGCTATAAAGGTGGAAATGCTGCTTAATGTACCAAGTGAAGGTGTTGAAGGACAGCAGTAACACATTTCTTTGAGTAACTTATAGTTTGGCTTTTTAAAAAAAGTCTCTTATGTCGACTTTTCTTTTCTTCAACATCATGGACTTCCAACTGAAGTGGCAGAACAAATGCCAGCCAAACTAGCTTGCCAGTCTGGCTGGTGTGCAGTGTGCAAGCAGGCAAGGTGGAGTGACAGCAGAAACAGCCAATCACCCTAGAGAATGCAGAACCAATCGAGTAGAGATGCACGGATTGCGGTTCCACCCGCAGATTATTGCGGATTGGGCGGATGATGTGTCGAAAAATTAAGATTTATTTACATTAAGGCGGGTTGCGGATGAAGCACTCAAATCAAAAAAGCTAATTAAAATATACCTAAAAATTATTCTGCTTGTGCGGGCGGATGGAGATTTTAAGAGGCAGTTGCGGATTAAAGAAAAAGTCATCCGCACATCTGTAGAATGGAGAAACTGGTGGGCGGGATAAACTAAGGGAGGCAGGCTTCAGCGTGAACGGCCGTGGTCCGCTGGTTCCTAGTGCTCAACAAATCTCTGTCTAATGTGGCGAAACATTGTTTTTGGACAGTAACACAGTATAGGGGACCAAAACAGCCTTTTGAAAAAGTGCAGGGAACATGTCCCCTGTGTCCCCCCCCTAAAACTACGACCATGGTGGTCTCATAGTTCATGAAAAATGTGAATTTCACTACAGCAGCATCTCCCTACATTTATCTCAAACTATACTTGTGATTCTAATCAAACTGATTCAATGCAATAAAAACTGGTCAGAAGTGCAAATAAACATGATTTTACAGTGTAAACACTGGATACAGCTATCCTTCCACATGCTGAGGTTCCTCCGATGTCAGATGTCAGACCATATCAGTCCAGCCCCATGCACAAAATTCCAGGTTTCATGAGAAAATTGCGACACACCAATGGGACCTTGATAAATATTGCCCTTACTGTTTCAAGTATGGTGAATCCATATAAGTCTGCCTCTACCCAGTAATAGTGGTGTCCATTTAGTGTGAGTAGTGTATTTCATTCAGCACTGGATTTTTTTAGGGGAGCATCCAGGTTCTTTGCTACAGTATACCTGGGGACAGCAATCATTTGTAAATTTACAACAATCATTAAAAATAAACAAAGACACAAACAAAGAAATAATTTAAGATTAAATTGAAAAAACCAATTTGCACTTACACTTGTGATATTATTATCCTGTCTTACCGGTAATATCATAAATAAGAATCCTTTAAAAAAGATGCAAAAGAGTTTTAATAACCAAACAGACATTAACATAATTTCACTCGCATCTTTTACCTGCAGTGTCAACACATTGAAAATTAGAAAGCATAATTATTATTATTATTATTATTTCAGTTAGTTGTTATATATTATTTTTATTATTATTATTATTGTTTTTTCCATTTTCCTTTTCCTTTTTTCATATTTTCAAGAGGGACTTTGTACATTCAGTGTAAAGCTCTACTTGACAAAGCAAAGTTGCTCGGCAAAAAATAGAAGCCAGGCAATCATGCTGCTGCTACTATGCTGGGCTATATATATGTAATATATGTGGATTTATTTATTTTTTTGTATTTTCCATGTCAACAGCAAAATTATTTTGAACTTGTCACTAATTCTGTATTCTTGTACCATCATACAACTGGATGTTTTTAAACATTTATTCAGTATTTTGATAAGCTACAAATTCCCATTTTTAGAATTTTACATTGGACAAGCAGCTGATGGTTGTTCCTCTGTATCTAAATTGTTATCAGGTGATTGCTTATCCTCTTCTGCCTTTTCATCTGGAAGTTTTGCCTCGTCAGCTTTTGCTGTCGGCGTGTCGTTTGCTGTCGACGTGGTGCTTGCTGTCGATGTGGTGTTTGCTGTCGACGTGGCGTTTGCTGTCGATGTGGAGGCTTTGTCACAGTCTTCAGTTTTCATTTGCTGTGTTACCCATGGACTGTCCATTATCTGACTGATTGTCATCCGGTTTTCCACAGCAGGGTGCAGAATGCCATGGATGAGGTTTTTCGCTTCAGATGAAACAACCGGTTCACTTGGGAATTTGAGGTCATGTTTCATTTGCATTTTTATCAGCTTTGTGATGTTGGTGGTGCCAAAAGGCATGCATGCATAGAGCATCATATACAACACAACACCCATACTCCATACATCAGACACTTTTGGGTTGTATGGACAATTTTTCAGTAACTCGGGTGCTGCGTAGGAGGAAGTGCCACAGTAGGTTTTACTCAGCACCATCTGACCCTCAGCATAAGTGATTGACTTGCTAAGACCAAAGTCGCACACCTTGATATTCAAATTAATGTCAAGTAGTAGGTTTTCACATTTAAGGTCCCTGTGGGCCACATCCATGTCATGAAGATACTGGACCGCCATGCACAACTGTTTGAAAAGTCTGCAGCTCAGTTGTTCAGATAAGGCTCCTCTGCCAGCAATGAGTTTTGCCAGATCTCCGTTGGGACAATTCTCCATGACCATATAGACCTAAAATGTAAAAGTAAGCAGAATATGGTATATGCAAAGTCAGTCATCAGTCAACTGCTTTTGTTCCAAATGAAATAGATTAGTACATGATAAAATCATTGCTAGACTTTAAACAGTTCAAAACCAAAGATTTTAGGTAGAGCGGACACATCCTAATACCCTAATGGGTGTATTCAAACTTTTCATTGGTATTGTGTAATACCAGTTCACTAGGCTAATGTGACAACCTGGTTTTGCAGATCACGAGTTTAATGTAGCCTAATGGCATGGGTGTCACGAGGTGGACAGAGCAGGTGCTGCCAGAAACTGGACTGTTTGCCACTAGCTGGGGTTTAGCATGTTTTTAGTGCGTTTTTATTGTTTTTTGCATGTTTTTAACAGTTTGTACTTCAAGCTAGTGGGAGTTTTACCGAACTGATTGGCCGCACCTGTGGAAGGACTCCCCTGCTAATTAGGAACACCTTTAAAGCCGTTGTGCGGGCAGCAGGAGGGAGGAAGGAACCAGAACCAGACACAGACAGCCGAGGAAGGAGTGATGGCGATCCATCACCAAGCCGCTTTTAATGAGCCCTTGGAGTGCCCTTTTAATGACTTTTCTTTAACGGACTTTTTAGTTGCTACTTTTTAGGGTTTTATTGTTTTATTCATGTTAGTTTTTATAACATTTTTTATTTGACTTAACACTGCCCTCCTGTCTCCATCCTTCCAGCAGCGCCTAATATTGTTTTAACAAACTTCTCGGTTGTGACATGGTTCCAACCAGATCAGTAAAATGTGACATAGTTCTAACAGACACCGGTACCCCTTTCCAATGAGCGACACCGTACAGATCAGTACGGTTCAGTAAGCTATTTTGAGCCTTTCCACTATAGAAGTGTCCAATAAATCTATGCCAAACTGTAGGCTACCAATCCTGAGCCCCCTTCTGTTGTGGGTCCATCAGAAAATGGTCAGGCGGAGCTACTGCTGTCAAGCAATGCAATGCATTGATTGGCAGACGGAAAAAAAAAAAACAACTCCCAAAGCAGCGTGACACAAACACCGGTAAGCCCATGTTGAAAAGTAAACAGTAAAAAACGGCTCCAAATATCAGCAGGAATTAGTAGTTGGCCTTGAAGCTTCAAAGTTTCCTACCACAGTTGGTGAAGAAGTCATCTAAAATGAGCAGAATGGAGCATTGAGGAGTTAAAACGTATATAGAGACATTTCTCATGTTTTTTTACTTCATGTGTGTTGGTGTCACATGAGCTTGATCCCATGCTAGGCATTTTGTCGGAATCCTGCTTGCTGGGTGGTGGTCCAACCTTCAGTGGAAACGCCTTTCTGAATGGACTGAACCATTCAGGACCATATCGAAATCTTAGTGACTGGTGCTGTATCCTTCAGTGGAAATGGGGCACTGTAGCACAGTCTATGCTCACTGGTCCTGCTAATCAAGTGTTAATCACATTTAGTAATCGGCACCTGGGGTACTAGAAGCTCAAAACAAGAGTTGGTAGCAAGATAACTCTTTGGTATTGGCAGAGAAGATTTGGCAAGTGTTTCATTGTGCAACCCACATACTCAACTCTGCTTCTCAGAGTATATAAAATTATATCTATTAAAATATAATATCTATAAAAAGAGGATTTTAACACAAATAAATTACAGATAAATGTTCATCTTCCGCTAAAGATATATTCAGTCTGAGACAAAAAGAAAGAAAATAAAGACTAATTCTTACCGTGCCTATAGGAGATTCAAAGATTTCATGAGTCCTGACAATGTTGGGATGTTTCAGAGATTTGATAATCTTTTTTTCATGACACAAAAACTTTTGTTTATAATCAGTATTGACTTTTCTAAGGTCAATAATCTTAACGGCAACTAATTTCCTCAGGCGACTTGAGTGTGCTGCCACTACTTTGCCAAACATGCCTTTTCCAAGTGAGCTTTGAAATGTATAACCATGGCACTCCATGAAAGTCTTATCCATGACTGAAACTATTACCTTATGTCACTAAATCTACTCCGGAGTTAGTCAAGCAGCAAAATGTGGATTTCCACAAGTCACAATTTTATGACATGTGTTCTAGAAGCCTGATTCGAATTAGATTCCATTACATCACACTATTCTTAAAGGGACTAAATGTAAGTTTTTACTGAAAAACATCTTTACAATAGCCTCTTTATTTGTCCTTTTACAATTAAAACATTGTTTGATGAGCCGACTGACACTTCAGCAGCTCAGTGCCGGTGCATCTATAAGCCCGTCTCTTATTTTCCTGAACCTACATCGGGTCGGAAGTTTCTGCAGATGTGACGTCAAGTGCGTTCTTGTGAAATGGTTATGGGCCAGCTCGCGCTGCCTCTAAAAAAGGCAATTTTTGCCACAAAACCCCTACTGTTTTGAATCCCTGCACCGATCTATCTGTGAGCTCAAAGTGGCTTGGAGTTTTGTTTTTGTGCCGATCCGTCATTATTTACAGCCATTACAGGCACTGCAGCCTGGAATTGACATCAGCAAAGTCCTTATTCAAAGTTAATGGTTGTAAATAACAACGGATCACCACAAAAATGCAACTCCAAGCCACGTTGAGTTCACTGGGGGATCGCACACGAGATTCATAACAAAACATTGGTGAAATGAAGGAGTTTTGTGGCAGAAATTGCCATATTTGGAAGGTGCATGAGCTGGTCCCGTTCACTCCCATTATATTGGATGTACACTGATTGCAAGTGGATCTAAGTATCTCCCGAAGGAGTTCAAGTCACACCAAAACTGTCTGGGTGAGTAAATAATCGTATTTCATGCTAGAAAATAGGTCCAGGTTGTCATCCACGAGCTTACCGTGGAGGCTGCAGTGCCGCTAAGACCCATAGATTGCAGTCGCTAGTTCAAAAACTAAGCAACTAGTGTCCCTTTAATTCTGAGTCAACTCTCTGAGGTTATTTGGAGCTAGATGATTGCATGATATATTTAACACCTAAGATTCCCAATGCAAGGAGGCAGAAGGTAGCCCAACAGTATTTTTTTGTCAACTAACAGCTTGCTTTAGCTTTATTAGGCCTACCTCTGTTAGCCGGTTGGCTCCTGTTAGCTTGGTTAGCTCTTGTCTACATGTTCAAAGGCCCTACTCAGTCCCCTCTCAACAAATAGGGGCTTGTAAGTACTGTATGTAAAATATAAAAAGAAAAAAGAGCTACTTGCAAGGCTGATATTAGCAGATGTTATTCGGGTCAGTGATTTTTTCTTTTTAAAATCTGTATCAAGTTTGTTTTGCTCAGAACAATGCCAAAAAAAGAATAATGATTGCAGTAAGCTAGTTAAAACTGCTAAACCTGAAACATTTTAAAATGCCACATGCATCACAGTGATATTAAGAAATAAAAAAAGGACAGAACTGATAGGGACCATAGCGGTATTACTATTTAAAGTTTTGTGTTTCAGTTAATACTTAAAGGAGCTAAAAGCGAAAATGTTCACCACTAGGTGGTGTACTGTAGAGCTGTCTCTGAAACCAAAACAAATGCTGTGACCATCCATGCGTCTTTCTACCTCTCCCCCAACCGGAAACCACATCCCTTTTATAAAAAACAGGAAAAACTGCTCTTCGCCTCATACAGTTTTACTTTATTTTATCATTTTAAACAGAGAGCAAAACATTTTTCTTTCAGGGGAACATATAGAGTGAGGAAGTAAGTACGTACAGAACTTTCTTTGTATAAATGTCCCTGTGCTGTTTCCATGACGGAATCATCATGTCATTTATTTAGTGTTTTCTGATAATAATAATAATAATAATAATAATAATAATAGTAATAACAATAATAATAATTATTATTATTATTATTAATAATAATATTATCATTATATTAGTATTATTATTTTCAGTAACTGCAATCACTTTTTTCTGTCCAAGGCCATGAGGGTGTTTCTTTGAATAATATTAATCAGTCACCAATTTAAAACTGTCTAAACAATCTATGGCTATGCTTATTGAGATGGACACATCTAATTAAGCACCTTATAGGAAAAACATAATGCAATTTGTCAGAAAGTTGCACTTTTTATAATCTTCAATCAAATTTACTGGGTTGTACTGTATTGGAAAGGATTTTGTCCAAAATTTGAGGAAGTCTTAATTTAAGGCAGAATAACAAAACACACAGACTCAAACCATCACCCCTTTATTCCTGCACATCACATTTTCTTGCCAGCCTTGTCTTCTACACATCTCACCGTATGCCCCGCCATCTGGGAATGTTTTCTCCTCCCTTTGTTTAACCTTTTTCCCCCTCTTTTTTTTCTTACTCCTCTCCCTGTCTCTTTATCTGTTCTTGTGGAAAGTGTTAACTGTGAATTTTCTCCTCTACATTTTTCTGGGTCTCAGGTGAGAGCTTCCCCCTTCTGTAGACTTTGCAGTTGCCTTTGAGCTCTCCCTCTCCTTTCCTTTGTAATGCTCTCCATCTCTCTCTGGGAATATGCTAATTGCTTCTGGACACCAATCAGTGTTCATTAAAGAGGGCTGTATTCACCACAGCAGATGCTCACTCACTGTGTGGCAATATGTGCTCTTTGTTTTATTGTAAGAAAGCTATCTGGAGGGCTGACGATGACATGAATATAATTACTTCTCGTTTTTGTTTTCATTTGCAAATCTGATTACTTTTTTTAATAACGCCATTTATATCTCAACATGACAAACTTCCCATAAAAAAAAAAAAAACACGATATGAAACCTCATTATTATTTTCACCAACTAATTGCAGTTGTCTGATAAAAATAAACAAATGAGATGGTTAATGGTTTATTATTAATTTTTATTAGATAAAACAGACACTTAATGAGATTTTGGGTCTGTGATTCCTTCTATATATTAAACATGCAGACATCTTTTTTCTTAAGCCATGAAGAAAAAGCATGAAATACATCACCTTTCTTGATGATCACCCCAAGGTCTCTATCAAATCAAATTACAAGTCTATGACGGTAAACAATTTTATTGGTGTCCCATAGAAGCACAATCAGACTTTGACCTGCTTGGATCTGACTGACACAAAACAGGACATTTTTTGATGAACTGCTGATCAGTAGTGTATATTTTTCTCTTTAATCCACAGGCCAGGCAATACTGGGTTAAACTATCTCTGGTTTGATATAGGATTATGTTTCAGGGACACCCATAAACCCAAAATCTGCTAAATTTCTCGGCAAAAAGAGATCAAGTCTACCATCTAAATCAATCAAAAATTGTTGAACTATTTAATTTAATTTAAATCTGGAAAGCTTTGTGGTAGCTTTAGTGTGTTCAAGTGATCAACAAACTTATCAGGATCCATTTTCAGGAGATGCATTTAGCTAATCAGACTGAAAGTGATGAATGAACTGACGGGGGTCATGTGTACAAGCTTCCTACATGCTGAATTGGTTACATTGTAAGATTTTCCCGTGTCAGTCCCAATTCCTTGTTCCACAACAATCACACGTCCTTGTAAACAAGCGAAAAAAGAAAGATACTGAGAGAATGCGTATGTTATATATTTTACTTCAAAGAAAACCAAGAATATTAAAACGAAATGAGTTCATCCTCACCAACAAATACATGAAATTCCGCTTCACAGATCTTATTTACCAACAGTCCCCACACGTTTTCACAGTTCTTATCTTGGTGGAAGAATACATTGAAACCATCTACAGACCATTTCTTGGGCAATGGATCTGTGTAACTCTGGTTCCAAACTTTATTCATTTGATGATAAATATGGCCACAAGGGCTTCTTTCTGGGTCAACTCCATTAAGAGTTCAGGCTGATGAGCTCATCAACAGATGATTGGACTGTGGTCTGATTAGTGCATTCAAGTCCAGGTAGAATATGTTATATCAGACTGCTTTCTGCCTCCAAGTGACCTCAGTCGTCATTAGTGTCCTGATGCCCAAAGGGCTGGATTTCTCTCCCTCTTCTTACTTGTTCTTTCATCCATTGTGTGATCCCCCACTTCTACCACATTGTCCATCAGTTAAATCTAATTATCTTCTAGCCCCTGAGGATCGTAGGGCAGAAGAACAGGTAGGTACATATCCATTAAAAGACATATTAATAGGTATATATTGTAATTTTTTTATTCACCATGTATTCTGGTTTCAAGAGCTCACCTATTGTATATATAAGTCCCATGTCCCATATTCTGTGTCTTCAGGCTCATGATGAATGACCTTTTTTCCTCATTTTATCCTGTGCATTCTTAATGGTGGATTCCTGATGGTGACGAAAGACAGATGTATGTGTAAATGTATGAATCTTACATTTTTAGTTTGCAGAATATATGATATGTAAGACACATAGTCATGTTATTCTGTGAAACCTAATCCTTGTTTCTGTTATTAACTCACTTAAAACAGAATTTAAATCATTATATCCTTTTCTTAATAGGCATTTTACCTGCAACATCACTGATCACATTGTTAAGGAAGCTTTAACTGACAGTAATTTGGTGTGCCTGCAGCTGAAATGGTACATCAAGGTTTCCTTTATCAGAAGTTGTCTGTTTAGCTCCAAGCCTCTAAAAATGACAGTGTATCCCTGAAATACAGCTTTCTCTTTGGATCAGCTTATGTACAGTACATCCTGGAAGATTTATAAAGTCAAACTTTGGCTTCTTCTCGCGAACCAAAACTATTTTATCACCTCAGCTGATAATGCCATGGTTTAACATTTATGTTGTGGCAAATCACGTTTTTCTTTCATTGCATGTGTTGCAACACAAATATTTTATTTGCATCATATAATTGGTTCAAAACTATGGAACGACTGGGCACGAGAGAAACGGGAACTCAACTAATAGGTTAGCAACTGGTCTATTGTATTGTGTGTATCATATATACTTGCAAATGCACAAAGAAAAGAAAATACTGGCTCACATGTCAGTCATCCAGATGGAGCTCTTAACTCTGCCTTTTAACTGACACTTGAAACCACAAACATGTCAAGTCAAGTAGAACTTTATTTGTTCCTAGAGGGCCAATTAGTTAGACAGCCAGACGAACACAAGGTATAAAAACATACAGGGCAATAGAATATTATAATAATGGGTAATTGAAAATTAAAAAAGATATAGAATAAAATTTTAATTTACAACTCAATAACAGGTGAATGAACAACCTTGTTTATTAAATTCCTATATAATGATGTCCTCAGGAGTCTGCATTGCATTTTTGGGGAAAATTTAATACGGCCCACTCTTAATTTTTCCACGCTCTGAAGAAACTAAAACCACACACAGACAAAAAAATAAATAAAAATAAAAATACAAAATGAAAAAACAAAACAAAACACAAAAACTTGAAGAAAAAAACCAACAACCATGAGAGTTTAGGCCTTCAACTTTTAACATAAATGATTAATGTTTGTATAAAATTTTGTTTATCAACAAGTCTTGAAAATAAATACGATAAAATACATGAAAACATTAGCTGAGATATTAAATAAAAACATAAAATATGGTACATGCAAACATATCAAATTTATATACTGTACTCTATCTAAAAAAGCAGACATAAGCATGCCAAAGTTTTCATTTTCATACAGTATATGTAACTTAGCAGGAGTATCCAGAATGATAAGATTTCCCTGCAAATATAACTAGGGATAGGGATAGAAGCAGAGTAAAGGGGTGTCTACTGAAGGTTATACCTCACAAAGAAAACAAAGGGGAGTCAGACAGTCATAGTCCTGGTAGGAGTGAAATCTTTAAGGGATGCTACTGTAGAAAATGGGCACTAGTGGCCATAGCCTGAGAAAGTTTATATGATACCTGAATATAATTAGTTCATTTTACAGCAAGATTAAAAGTAAAAATCTCATCAGACTGAAACATCTCTTGGGGAACATCAACACAGTGGTGATTATGGTCCATTCAAGATGTACAGAAGATCAGCTACTGACCTGCTTTTCATCAGGAAGAAATACTCATTATACCCATTAATTAGTCCAGTCTAGTGGGATTCATGGTATTGGAATGGTCTGTCTAGGTTCCTGGATACATGTCACATGTGCTTAATTTCAGTCAAATGTACAGCAGAGGTTTAAATTCTCATATCCAAAGCTAATTACTACAAGGTACAATACAGAAGTCAAATTAATTAAGAACATAATAATATAGGTAACTTTTTTTTTTCCAAAGTGAACATAAAGGTGAGTTTATGCTCTGAAGAGAAATACATTCATAATTTCTGTTCATGTATGAACCCATTTTTTTGTGTGCCCTTCAGGTTTAACCTTATGAAGGGGTTGTTAATTGTGTCTGAGAGAAAAGAGGTCACTGAAGCAGTACTAGCTCCCCCTTCTGATAAACATCCTTACGACATGTTTGAGTGCACTGTAGACCTGCTTTCTGCCATAAAAAGATTGGGAATTTGTTTAGTCTGTTTTACAAATTTGTCATTAATGCAAATCCTTAGATTAATGCAAATCCTAAATAGTTGTTAGACCTGTGTGATAATGTTCTTATAAGAAAAAAATACATCAAACAAGATCTGCTTCCATGTCTCATCCCTTTTCTAAAAAATAAATCAATAATAACAAATCACATGTAATACTAAAAACCTGCTTCACATAACAAACTGAATAGTCAGTATGAATGTAAACACTAAGAGAAGCAGAAATGAAGTGTTCTTTTTTTTTTTTTTACCAAAAAGCTATTTGTGAAGTAACAGATATCAAAGATATATTTAATATATTTAGCTTTCTAAACCTAACCAAAATTTTGATTTGTGTAAATCTAATCAAACATGAGTAGCCTGCTATGACGTTAAAAAGTGAAAAACAAAACAAAAATACATGTTGATAAGGTTTGCCCAAACTTAATTTTTTAAAATTTTTTTTATCAGAAAATGGAAAATAGTTTGGTAGATTTTACCGTATAAATAAAGGGTTTTAATTTTAAACTCCCAAATTCTGATAATGCTATTTTAGTTCTACTTTCAAGGCCTGTAAGTGAAAAAAAAAATCAGCTATTACATGGAAAAAGGCTGTAATGTAAATACAGGAAATTACTTTTTGTCCAGCAGAACAACACAAAAACAATCCTACATGTCTTTGAAGTGTATTTGATTCCTTACTAGATGTTCTTGAGTATTTTAAAACATCATAGCATCATACAATTTTCATCATATAATGCAGGACGCATTAAAACTCTTGGAACAGTGAACAGAAAAATTTCTAGTCAAAATAATTATTGATAAAATCCCTCCTTTAAAATCATTGTGGAAATGCTCTATACAGCACAATTATTATTTTTTCACTTTTGATTAAAGATATACTTCATAAAGAGCACCTTTTATCATATCACAGATATGCCAATTGAAGCAGTAAGCGCCAGTCTTTAATTACTCTGCTACCCTGTCTAGTCACTCTCACTGATGTATTTCTAGTAGCCCCGCTTCCAAGTATAAAAAGGTATGCCGAATGAATTCAGTTAAGTCAAAGCATTTTAACTCCAATTATTTTTTGCAAAATTATGTATTGTCGAATTTTAACACAGTTGGGCATTTTTTATGTCCTGTTTTACATTACACAAATATGTTATTCAGTAATTTAAAGGAACAAAATTTAGTTTCAAGAGGTTATCCAGTCATTATTTTAACCAGAAATTTGTTCACTGATTTTAATTTGGTTGTTCATGCAATTTACTGCATGGACACTCCGTTATGGCCAATGCCCTTCATCATAATAATGCATACATAAACAATGTTTTCTGATTAGGAACATTGTTTGTCCATACTTGACCTCTCTCAACCCGCATTCATAAATGCAGCCATGCAGTGTATAATTTTGTTGAACAGAATAATGAAAAGAAATGAATAAAAATACCAAAAAAGTTGACTTTGGGAACGTCAACAAAATGTTGAAAGAACCCACTCTATTCTTTAAAAAGAGAAAAAATTGATGATGGAAAAAAGTTTGTGGAGTGCAGCATTCAAACGATCCAAATAGAAAATATGAAACTGAAATTCTTGGCTTTTCAGTAGATTTTAGTCAATTTATTTACTTTTATTTATTTTATCATTCTATTAAACCTAAAAATAAGAGGGTATTCCTTTAATTGTTAGTCTGGGGGAAAAAAAAAGAAAATAGAAGAATGTTATAGAACCCTTTCTAGTGAAATACTGCTCTGCTGACAAAATGCTTCTCTGCTTGGAGGCTGAAGCTCATACCCAGAAGTGGCTGCGTAGAGCAACCTGAAAGGATAAGGTGAAAAGCTTCAACAGGAAGTTTTTGAGCTGATGGCTTCTCACGGGTCCAGCAGATTTTGAAACAATCAGGAGAAAAACTTATTCAGCAGCTGTGAGGTGACGGGACCATCGATGACCAAAGCTGCCAGAGTGGGTTCAACCAGATGGCTGCTGGAAGTCTGTTCAGGGGATTCAGCCACGATGATAGCTGAAATTGTTTGTTTTGGGTTCCAAAGCACCTTTTGTTACTCACCCTGTTTGTGACAAGGGGACTGGAAACAACATTTCACAGCAACACCTTTGTTTCCTGTGCGCAGACAATGGGTTAGCTCGTTAGCCACCAGTGCTAACTCTGTGTTGTGTTTGTACTCTGCACTTGCTGCCAGATATTTCTTTCCGAGAACTAAAGGAGAAGTCAGCAAGTCGACAACATTATTTAGATAGTTTTGTTACAGATTAAAAAGTGATTTATTGTTTTTTGTGCTGCAGAGGTGTCCTGAGGTGTCTTCGTCTGCCTCCATGATACATTTATTGCGGCTGATGTGTAGTGCACAAAAGTTTTGGCTCAAAGAGCCAATGCTTCGAAGGGAATTAGAAGAGCTGTCTCCCAGTTTTTTACTTTCTCTGCTTTGGTTTCAGAGTAATCAGTAGCAATGTGTCGTTCTTCCTAGAGCCAGTTCTGAGAGACGATTCTTTGTTGTAAACAAAAAGATCCAATGGACTCCTTAGACAACTCCACTATGTCCTGAACATCATACAGCTCCTTTTTTTCTTGTCTTTCATCGGATAAATTTTGTGGACAAATTGATTAATCCAGGTGTGCCTGAGCTCAGTTGCTACAGTAACATTGGCCAGAAACATCTGGATTTATCAGCTTGTCCACCAAAGACAGGAAACAAAGGAGCTGGATTAAGTTCAGGAAGTAGTGGAGTTGAGCAAAGACCCAGTTCCTGTCTAAAAAATGCAAGTCTTTATTTTAAAGGGCATGCCATGCGTCAATTAGATAAGAAGAGGGAAGACTTGGATCATATCATTATGTAATTATAGAAGGGCCTCTGCAAAATAAGAAAGTTTATTGGTGGAGACCAGGCACACAGAGAGAGCAGGGAAGCCAGATTTAAATTACATACTAGAAAAAAAGAAAAGGAACGAAAAAAGCTCATTTTATATGTCATAAAGTTCAGGTGTTGTCTTTTATTTGCTTGATGTTCTTGGTGTGATTCTGTGTTCAGTTGTTAATTTAAAGGATTTTCAAAATATTAAACTTGATTATATTTTCTTTGAAGAAAAATTACCAAACATAAGCATGAAAAATTGGTAACAAACAAGCGATCAGTCATAACTGCTTAATTAGAATATAATTTAAGATCTGATTCAAACAACAGGGAGCTGAGCTGAAAGAGCTGAATCTTTGAAAAGAGCCCAACTTCCATCACTACCAGCTGCAGCTTCCAAACCGACACCAGCTGACCCATCTCCAGTTTGGATTTTACCTACTTTTTGAACTTTGTACATGTTTTTTTAATCAAATTTACTGGACTGTGGACAACTTCAAGACAGAAATTAATCATTTCTGATGTTGATTGGATGCCGATCTAGATTCACACGCACAGAAAAATCAGCCTCTGATGGGAAAATGGTTGATTCTGTTGTATTGCAGTAAACATGTCAACAATATTTATCTTCAAATTGAAATGTTAACACACTGGGATTGCAGTGAGATACAAAATTAGTTTTTAACCCTCCTGTTATGTTCATTTCTAAGGAACAGCAATAATGTTCTCAGGTCAATCTATCCGAAGGTCTAAGAAACAGAAAATATTGCAATGAACATCCTTTATATCTTGTAATCAATTCGATTACAAAATTATTCAATCCGCATTTAGTGGAGGGAGTGGTGTTCTTTACTTCTCACAGATCGAGGTTGAAATCATTTTCAAATTTTTTTTGATATACACTGGAAAGACATAAATCACAAAGGTTCTACATGACATTGATGTTTCAATAATTTTATTTTATTTTTATTTTTTACAAAATATTGTATTGTTAATTAATATGAGACACCTCTTCTGGTCAAACTCACATGAGTTAGAAGTATAAGCTTTGAAAGTAAACTTTATTTAATGTAAGTAGATAAAGGTGTCCAGATGGACTATGATACAATTAGAGAGAACTTTGCAGGATTAAAAAAAAAAAATCTACAGTGTTTATTTAATGTGACAAAATGTAATCATCAATAACATAAAAATGTTTGCAGAAGGGAAAACTTTTTTGTCCATATTCCCAGTGAAATACACAGAAAGAATATGTAATTATTTCTTTATAAATTCTGTATCATATACATCTCTGCCATGTTCTCCTTCATCAGTCATGATCAAATCAGTTGAAGATAGCAGATGCAACTTTCAAGCTGTAAATATAATAAAATATAACATGGGTCTCAGATTAAACACTACAATTCTTCAAAAATTCTGCCAACATCCAAACATGGTCAGCTTAAATTTAGTGTTCTCCTTCAACCTGCTTGACAAATTTTAGTAGTGAATGAAAGTATCTTGAGGAATGTTTGTTTCACTCTGTTTTCACCATCTTAACCCATTTTCAAATGACCTTATTTTTTTGTCCAGTGGCATCCTTGGAAGATGGTCATTCCTGCTGTCTGACCATCTTCAGTACAGCTGTTAATGTGACCAGTAGATGTCAGTAACACTCTATTTTACAGTCTATTTACTGGATAGGCCAGCCCAACCATTGGCCTGATTTCCCTCAGCCCAAGTCATTATTCATGATACCCAATTCCCTTCAAGAAATCAATTCACAGCTTCCATGTTTGGAATGTATTCGTGTTAATTTCTTAGATTGACAAAGCTTGCCTGGCACAAAATACACAATTTGGCTTTTCACTATACGACATATGCATAGGCAAATTTTGCATTTGGATGCAATAAAAAGTGAAGTCCTTTTGGAATTAAATCTTGAGAGGTAATGCATGTAAGGGATTATGCTGATCATTCATATAGCATTTGGAGGTAATGTCAGAGCTGAGCACAGTCACCAGGAGGACACACAGGAAGGATGGGGAGGAAGACCCTGTGCAGGAAATGTGATATGCAGAGGTTGTATAAAGAGGAAAAAAGAGAGAAAAGTCTTTCTTTTGAAATACACTGAAACTGTCTTCAGGGCCTTTTAAAAAGTTTTGGCTTTTTGGACTTCCTGGACAAAAATGAATGGACCTTGAGGAGGGACAATGCTATGTTTGAACATAACCAACAACTACTAATGGCTTTTTTCCCCTGTGTTTGTAATTTTCTGATATTTGTTCAAAAATTAATTTCTACATGTTAATTAAATAATATGTGATATACATATTTATTAGAAATGAAAATGAATATGTTTACTAAATAAATATTAAGACCTGTAACAGGATGCATGGAACTGAATTGTTCTGTTTAAAAATGCTGCCTTCCAGAACTGTATATCATGCCTAAAGCAGATAAATTAGATATCGGTATCATTTTCAAACAAAATTCTACACAATGGATTTCTGTATCATACCTGCCACATCCCAAGTGACACAACATAGCTTCAAAGATCAACTTTACAGTATCCCTCAAAACGCACATTTGTTATGCCTGGAGGGCAGTGGGAGATCAAATTGTTAGTCATGCTAGGTTCATCAGTTACCAAACTGCTAACCATTAAGTTTCTATCTTTACACCATCTCATATCTGTTAGAAAGAGTATCCATCAGTTTGAAAAAAATCTTTAACTTTTACGTTTTTAAAGCTCAAAAACATAAAACATAAATCTATAAAGACGCTATACTGGTAACTTAAAGGGCCAAAAGTTGTTTGAGTGTTTCATTGACTTCCTTTAAAGTTACTGATTGTTATGAAGGTATTTTCTGAAAATCAGTCAAAGTTAAATAGAAAAAAGTTCAAACAAGTAAAATCAACCCAATGTTCCCTCTTTAATCCTGTGCTCTTTAACAATCTTATGACCTCTCATTTCAGGTCATGGACATGTGGCACAGAAATCTTTGCATGTCATCAATTTTATTTTTCCTCTTTGGCAAAAACATTGAGTTTCTCTTTATTCTGTTTATCCCCAACCCTTTAGCTTAGCAGCAAGTCCCCCAAAAAGGCTTTAGTTTTTGAGATACCCCTACCCGAGGTAGTACAAAGCGAAACTATGTTTTTTTTTAAATCTTCAGGGTCTCCCATTAATGAAATGGAGTGTCTTCAAATTTTATTTTTTGGGAAATTTATTTTTTTGGGCTCTTGTTTAAAACTACCCCAGTCTCTGAAAAGGGGAGAAATCAGGCCAGTCCGGATGAGAGTAATGTGACAAAAAAGCTGATTACTTAAGAATGCTCACTCCTTTCCTCATAAAATTTGCTGGAGTGTGAGTCAGGTCTCTGTCCTACATCACTTAGTTTAGGCGGAAATGGCATTTTCGTGGTTAAAAGAAAATAGGACTTCTTGACTTTTCTCTTATTTAACGAAAAAACACTATTTCCTCTCAAATACACTGTTACTGTGTTGTCTAAGGTGTTATTGATAAATACCATTTGGTTGTATAGAGATATCTAGTACAGTTTTATTGTAAATGAGGTTTCTTTAGACAAAGCCTGTTTCTAAGAACAGCCAAT
>JBBBVT010000020.1:16647682-16664684 GCA_037177035.1 Craterocephalus eyresii | reverse complement strand
GACTATATTCTCCGTCATTAATGCATCGTTTATGACTGCTGTTCACAAGTAACAGTCAAAAAACCCTTATAAGGGGGACCCCTTTGTAGGAGCCAGACCAGGCCAGGTTGGGAAACTTGGATCAAACGATGAAAACTATCAACTTGGGTTTGCGACCCCATCCCAGCCAGACTGTTCAAGGAAGTTTGTTCCCTTAAGTATCATGTTAATATCAAATTGGATCAAAGTCAAAGTGCCATAGGCTTAGTTATTGTAAACAAATATTTACTTTGAAGGAGTAAGTTCTCAGGTGATAAAGCCAGTTAAAACCTGCTTCATTCCAGTTTTTAATTTTGTTCTTTACCAAGACACTTCACCACCTTTTCCTCTGCTTGGCATTGTATGAATGTTTATCTTGGTGTTCATCAGTCAGAGTTCATATAATATCTACAGGCACAGACCAGTACTTGATCAGTTCAGCTAAATGTGGTTATCAGAAACTACAAAAACATTAAATGAATCCCCTAACCTTCAATGAATCATAACTAGAAACAAAAAATATTTACCCATTTTAAGCTGTGTGTTCATTTGCAAGCAATGAACAGCCACCGACAAGATCAACCCATTCTACCAACACTTATATAAAAAGATGCTTGATAGTTGTACCAAATGCCTTTCATCTGTGATTTTGTGCCACTTTTTAAAGAATAAACTAGATGATTTGAGACCCTCTCAAAATCCAAAATGTAACACACTTTTAATCTGAAAATGATAAATTGCAAATCTTAAATGGAAATACATCGGTGAAAACTGATGCAAATACCCTCTGGAGCCTCTAAACTTCCCGATCAAACAAAGAACTGAAAGCTAAAATGTCAAGGTATTGCTTCAAATGTAAAATGGAAATTACCCACCAAAGTCTGTCCTCAGAAAATCAGCTAAGGATAATGAGATGACATTCAGCTGGGAGACTGTCTCCCACGCAAACTTACAAGCTTCAAGTTTGTGCTGCTTATTAGGACTTAGCTTCGATTGATCTCAATGTGCCTATGGACCGCACTTCATTGTATGCATTTCACTACATTTTGACCCAAAAAGAACACAACTCCAGTCTTATAAAGTTTTATGGAAAAAAATTCAGATCACTAAAGACTGTTAACAGATATTTTTATCATTCATACCATGCTTGTAAAAAGTTATCCGATCATTTTGCAAAGAAGATAGATAGATAGAGTACACCATGGCTACTGCAGCAAACAAAAAAACACAAGAAGCTAAATGCTACTTCTCCATATTTAGTCTGGACCCTGTCCTGAGACTTTGGATCGAAGAGCTTAGAACACATTATCAAATTTAGGTTAGGTTCTACCTTCGCTTCTTAGCCTTCCTACCAGTTACAATTTTGCTGTGAGTGGTTGTCCAATAATCAGATCATTGCACTGTCTGGGTCAAGGGTTTAACTGCCTCTGGGCCATTTACTGCTAAAAATGGAACCTCATGACTTTGGATCTGAACTTATGTGATATGCTTTGAGAAAGCTTTATAAATCTTCTTTGAAAAGCGGTAAGGCTCCATCCACTCTTATGATGGCAGCAGGATAGCAGAAAGTGAAGGTGAGCTGGTAAGAGAAGGAGGAAGTTTGACACACTGAAACAGAAATGGATCAGGCACAGATGGGGGGGGGGGGGAGTGAAAAACAAAAAAAGACTGACATTGCAGCATGCATATCATATAGTAAAAATGGGGAGAAGAAAGAGCGAGTGAGCAGAAGAGGAGTGTTATCAGGGCACCCCAGCCCTGGCAAAAATAATCTGGTAGTTTAGTAACAGGCAGAATGGTGGAAACATTTGCATTGAATGAGAGGCTACAGCCAAAACCTGCTGGCTGGACATGCATCCTGATGAGGTGCACTAAAATGTTTGAGAGGAAATTGATTTTTACAGACTGCAATGATTTACTTTCCTGATTTTATTCTCTTTGAGTTTTCAGTTTGGTTGTCTGATATGCCTTAAGATTTCCCATATTTATTTTTTTTGGTGCAAATACAGGGCACTGGTTGACAACAGCTTGGTAGAACATGGTCTAATGTGTATGCTTGCACATGTGTTTTTCCCCCATGGGTAAAAAAAAGGTTAATATGCTCAATATTCGTGTTTATAAAATACCTCATTAACAAACAAACGAGTATTTGTGCAGTTTGTTAATTACTCAACTTTGCATCATGTGAATACCCATCTGCAAAAAAGTTACTTTAGACTTGTTACTTTTAGAAATTTATGTAGTGACCTGTTTGACTTTCAAGCCGTTAGATGATCAGCCGGTTGTCTACATTGTCCACTCTACATCCTGGAATGTGATCTCTCTCAAAAATCCATTGTACAGTAAAGAAGTTGGTGTTTTGCACATCGAGGGTCCCAGAAAAATTCATGGACAACCAATTTACTGTCTTAAACAGGTATGTGGAAAAAAGACTAACAATTTCAGAGGCTATCAAATTCTATATCTTCTTACTAAATCATTTATTATAATGAATGTTTTAAAAGGAGTTTCCGGAAATGGGCTTGGTTTTATAATAAAATCCTGATCTCCACACCAACACTGGCAAACATTTAGCTTTTATGATTAGTTTGACTGTTTTTTTTTTGCAGCAGTCTGTTCCATGTTTTATGCAGATGCAGGTTTAGGATAGTTTCCCTCAGCAGCAATGGGAATATTATATGTACGTACATATATTTACATTAATAAGGAAGATTCAGCTTTACAGATCTGATGATCACTGTAAAGAATCTATTATTTATTTTTATTTATTTTTTCTTTTAGTAGGAAATTATTATTCTCTATAATGGAAAATAAGAAAGATAGTTAATTTGATGGTTTATATAAAGATTTCAACCCATGGAATGAAGATTATGCTTGGTCTGCTTTGTGTGTTTCTTACCAGATGTCTTCAGAAGCAGATGGGGAGAAGTGTGAGCAGTGCATCTACTGTATCACGAGTGATCTGGAGCTTGGATAACAACAGAATTAGTGTGAATGTCTGGAGAAGAAAAACTCCACTTTGGGGTTAGCAAGATGGTTGAATAGTCCTGTAAATTGAAACAATGAGTAAAATTAACACTTAAAGCTAACCGCACCTTCAAAACTATGATAAAGTAGTGAAAAGCATTAGGCTTGTCTTGCCCAAAAAAGTGTGAGGTCTTCAAAGAGGTGTTCAATGCAGTGACGCAACAGGTAGCACTGTCAACATTGCTAACATGGAGCAGCGGCAAGCGTTTGACAGAGCGGTAAAATCTGTTTTTTCAGCACATTAAACGGAAAGTTCTCTGTGAAATGTGAGCAACTACAGTAGTAGACCTGGAGACATTTATTGGAGGGAGAGACATTTTCGCCTTGCTCTCGACGGCTTCGGTAAGAGTCTGATCTGGCAATTAGCCCCGCTGGCTACAGATACGTGAGAGGAAAGAGTGCTGTGATTGGTTTAAGATGTGATTGGCTTAAGCTTAGACCAATCGCGAACAGCGGCATTTGAAGGAGGCTGGTCGACCATCCCTTCTGAGAAATGGTTGTCCTCAAGCTCTTGGCCAGACCAATGCTCCCATTGAAGTCGTGTTAGCAAGGTCAGAAAAGCATTTGGATTATTGTTAAATTCCACTTCAATATGTTGGTTAAGGGTTTTAAAGAGGCAGAAATGGTCCACACAGCCGGGCAGAGTATCAGGAAAAATAATATTGCATACTTTATTTTCTTGTTTTTGTTTTAACTTGTGATTTATTTTCATGAATTTTAGAGTAGTTTTATAATACTTTATATTCATAGATTATTTTGTCTCTGTCACATTTGTAGGAGTTAGAGAAGACACAAAAGCAGATTCACAGGCACATGGTATGAATAAAACAGAATAAGTACATAGGCACTGTTTCTATTACAACAGCAGCTATTTTTATGTGGTCACAGGACAAAGCAAGGAAAAACCTGCTTTGATATGTGGATCTGAACAGTAAAAAATTTTCTCCCTCTCCTTATCATATAAAAAACTTATATCCATCCGAATGCTGGCAGCTGTTCCCTGCTGAACATTAAACTGAACACATTATAAGCAAATTTGCTCGCAGAACCTGTCAGTGTCTGTGATGTTATATGAGATACAGACTTCAGGTTTCACATCAAAGTCTTGTAAGTTGCTTATTGGACCAATTTTGTCCCCCAGCTGGCAGATATCACATTTCTGACTGGTTCACACCTTGAGCTCAGAATTTAGACGATAAATTCCTTTTCTTTAGATATAAGTTTTAAAAAAGCAATTTTTGTGTCCAACACAGCCCCTACAGTTTGTTATGGTGCGTTCCAGTTGTCATCTAATACCAAGTCGTAGATGATATCATTACCATGTTGGTTACTAAGCACCAACTGAGAAAAAAATTACAGCCAATTTGTAAGCATCTATAATTATCTATAATAAAAAAAACCTATTATAAAAATGTGCACTATGAAAACACCAGCCAATTTGTTAATGGAAAAACCAAAACAAAGACACTGACACAATTTTTTTTACAAACCACCCCACCATAACTACTTAATTATTTACAAGAAATTGTTTACTCGAGAAACTTATAAGACACAAATCATATTAAAAAGATGCTTGATAAAGACAAAGACTGACTATTTGGTGGTACAGGGTGCATCTTTAAATCTGGAATCTTGGGGTCTTAAAAAACTTGCATGTTTGTATTTGTAAAAAAAGTTCACCATGTCCTTTCCTGGCTAAAATCTCTCTGGAAAACAAATTCCAGAGACAACTGAAATGCACCATGACACTATGCACTATGACTTTCTTCACATCATTTATTTCTAAAGACCGAATATATAACTTTTTGGCCTCAAACGTCTGCTCTCCCAACTCGTATTACAGCAGAGTGACATCTATTATGTGCATTTCTCAAGCCGTCATGGCCCAGCAACGTCCCACATGTTAGAAGACACCATTGGAGGAAGAGAGGAATCTGAGAGACAAAGAAGAGCAAGAGATAAGATAAGAGTCCAGAAAAGACTGTTTTTTACTGTCTGGTGAGAGCTCACAGTACAGATATGATGCAAGATGTATGCTGAATTACCCGTTGATATAGCAGAGATAAAGCATAAGTTATATAGTGGGTCTTTAAATTAAATTTAGATTCCAGTAATGTAGAGTTTTTACTGTTGATTGTAAGAGCAAAGTCATTGTACTATCTAAAACCGGTATGAGGAGACTACTTTTAGCTATTATATTTTACTTGGATTATGAGATAATCAGAATATAACTGTATGCAACGAGGGATCCTAGAATGCTGATAAATAGTTCCTAAAATTAAGTGCAAAGTAATGATAAGTTAATGGAAACAAATGACAATTTAAATTCTTATACTTCATCAACAGCTCACTCTTCTCACAATTGGCCAGATTATCGGAATAATAATTCAGTTTCCTTTTGGTTAAAGCACAAGTGTGTTTACAGAGAGACAGACAGCTCAGAGTGAATTAGAAGGAAAGATGAGTCGATGCATTTCAAGGATGCAAACAAACTGATGCTACAATAAGCACCAAACAGGGTTAATTCATTTAAAAACTGAGTGCGAAAAGATGACTCCACCGAGAAAAAAAGAGCCAGAAGCTTATCAACACTTTTTTTCAGGACTGCCTGAGATTGCTGAGGATTGTCTTTTATGTAATGGATCTACAGGCTTTCAGAGTAAATGAGTTGCAAAGGATTTGTGACACAGCGAGTGGAAGAAGAAAAAAAGAAATAAACAGCAGGGAATAAGAGAAGCGGCACACATGCCAATATATGTTGATTTATACTTTACATAAGACATGATTAAACATGAATTAGTCAAAGTGATGAGCAATAGGAAGTTAATCAATGTGAATTATTCTGTTATGTTAAGTGTTTACTTATAAATATCCTCACATCTACTTTAACCGTTTGTGGCCCTACCATTTGGTAGAGTAAATTTCTGAGTGATTAACATGAATCTTAGTAAAGATTTGATTCCATTAACCTGCCTGAACTGTCTCTCCCAATTTGGTTTAGGTGTATAATACCCAAAGAAAATTTTGTTATCCTGTTGCTATTTCAAAATTTGTCCACTGTCTTTACTATTTTATTAACCTTTATCTCAACTATTTGCTAAAAAAACCCACATTTATTCATATTTATTCTTTTCAAAAGAAAAGAGAAAATGCAAAGAAACATTTCTCTCTTCCTTGTTTCTTAGTGTAAAAGTAAAAGGGTTAAGAAGCATTTGTATGCACCTTTTCAGCCTCACACACTCAGCAATGAAATTATAACTATGCTGACATTTATCACAGACTGTGCCTTGCATACCTACAGTGATCTGCATTTTCTGTGAAACTTGCATGTCCCACTTAGAAGTAAATGGCAAGAAATAGGTACTGTAATGGATTGGTATGTCAAAGTGTTGCCACCATAGAAACTGCAGCGATGATGGATGAAGCTTTTGTCACAGGGAGTTTAAAATGATGAGCAGACACACTTGTCCTCTGGACCACACAGAAGACTGCAGATGTATATGTAGTAGTGTTGTGCTGTCACCTGCACTCACACACTCCTTAACAAACACACCCACACACACACAGAAAAATCTATCTGGTAGTTAATTTCTGCCTCATTAAGTCTCTACGTTTGGGGAAATGACTGTTATTAAATAGAGAAATAAAATGACAATCAAGGATGGATGGATGGATCATACAGATGTTGCAGCAGCGAGGTATAGATGATAAAAGGGGTTTACGTAAAGAAATACAGTTACAAATTTCAGTGTTGGATAAACAATGTGAATGCAAGCCAGAAACAGATAAAAAAATGGCAGCAGTCAGAGAGTAGAAGATTATTTCGGGCCGTCTGTGAGGGAGGTTCCCCGCTGCGCCAGTAATCCCCTGGCTTTACGGAAGAGAAAATAAAAAAAGGGAGAAAAAAAGAAGTTTGAGAAGTGAACTAAATGCTGACTACAGTGCCACTCCGGAATAAGAGGGCCCAAAATATTATAGGATTATGAAGCTGATTTCACACGGAGACAGGCCGATACTAGAGGTTGTGCTCAGTGAACATCGCTGGAGTTTTACTTGCTCACTGTCAATATGTTTAACTCGATTCCTTACTACTTTCAGTCAGAAGCCAGTGACTACAAGCTGTATGCTGCTAACATTACACACCAGCACAGTCTCATTTATCATGCTCAGGTGCAGGTCAAAGTGATGTCATACAGAATTACATGCTTCCCAGCAAACCAGCACTTCATTAAAAATTGACAAAATAATAATCAAATTATTCTTATTTAGGACACATATTCCCTAATAGCGAATGACTTAATCACGTGATGACTAATACCTTTGTTCCTCAAATTCCTTAAATTCACAGACTGATTAAAAGAGTTGTTCATTATTTATTCAACTGTAGTTATATTGCTTTAGAATTCCAGCAGCATAAGAGCAATTTCACATGACAGTATTTCCTGACAATTATTGTTTGCATTCACGGTGCGGTGTATATTTATTCAAGTCCCATTTAGGTTAAACAGATTTAACTATTTCGTGTGAAATTGCTTTGTGTTTTGTGTAGAATGACCACGTGTCCAGTGTGTATCCTACCTATCACCTGCAAATTACTGGGATGGGCTCCAGCTTTACCTGAATTGAAAGGTTTCAAGCTGGTTTCATTCCATTTGAGACTTTCCTTGAGCCCTTGGTCAAACATTGTTTAGCCACAACCTATAAAAATGGCTTAGAGGCAGTTTGGGTAAAGAATTCTACATCTGTATCTTTATTTCATTGAATTACCTGTATTATGAAAAAACACTATAATACAGTAGATAGATAAATGGTTTATTTGAAAGAACATCAAATTTGAACAAAAAGTTAATTAGTAATTTGTATTCCTCTCCAGTTACAATAGCAATTGCTCTTGCATTGCTGTATATGTTGGAATACCCAGTGAGTCACCTTAACGTCATGCATGAGCAGCATAGCTAAACCTGTGGATAAATCCCCTAAAAGTCATCCAATCCACCAAGCAACTTACAGTAAAACATGAGTTATACTGACAGGCGAATATTGCAGAGAGTTTCAGCACATTTTTGAGGGGCATTACTCAAAGATTTTGCTTATTATTCATTCAACAGGAGCATAATACTTACCAGCTATATATCCCTGCAAAGGCAACTAATCAGGGTTTGATCAGGGTTTCAAACAATATGCAGCACTACACCTTAGTTAACACCTGGAGCTTGGCAATAAACTGTGTGATCTGTGGGGGAAATTAAAGTTGCTTTGCATTAACTGACAGATGAGTGAGTTTTCTTATAGTTTATCTGGACTTCTCCTTCTGTAATTCTGAATACATAGCAAAGATGGAAATAAATCATTCAAAAAGTTTGGTAAGTTTGATTAAGAGCAGTGTGAAAGCAAACTGAGAGTTGCTGAGTGTTGAATGGCACGTAGGAGCCCCAATTGAACCAAGTCTCAAATCTGATTTGTGATAGGCTATACTATAAGAAAAAAAAACTTAGTTTCTAACGACACTTGCTGTACTGTACATTCTAGCAGTAAGTCAAAGTAAATAATATTTTGCTAGACTTATTTTCGAATAAATTATTTATGGGTTGTAGCCTCTAATGTATGGGCTTACAGTTGTATACTTCCCATTCTTCTCCACCAGCTGCCACTATTATACAGTCACAGTTACCTCATTAGAACAAAATTGCAGGCTATAGCCGTCTCCCACACAGCTGTCAGCTTATATGTAGCTTATCATCTTAGGTGCTGCCCTGTTGTTTACCTCATCACTTGGCTCTTTCCAGAGCCTCTGGTATAGGTTTTTTATTAAACCTTTATTTGATGTAGCAATGTTAAGAGTCATTCACACTCTAAGTAGCTAATGAGTGAGAAAACACAGTAGCACAGCAGGAGTGAGAGGAAACAGAGAAGTCAGGCCAGTTAAATCTATTCATTAGGGAATGTGTAACGTGTGTCACAATGCTTCAGTCTTATTCTGTGTCTGCTCAGGTTTGTATCAGGGTTTTTTTTTAGAGAAAATGACAAATAATGAGAAATTGGATTGAATAATTGAGTTTCTCTTTCTTCAAAGACTGACAAATAACCACATCACAAGGCCACAAGCACCTTCAATGTCTTATTTTAGTGTCTGAAATATTGTTTTAATACTGATTTAAGGACTTAATTAAAACACAGCCATGATCAGTTTTACAACAAACTGCATTTCTCAAGCTGTTCATTAAGTCTGTGGTATGAGCTTGCCTAGCATGCTGGATGTGAAGATAAAGCACAGGTAGAACAATGAGATTAGCCTGTTTGGTGGCAGCAAAAGTCACTTTAGATGTATTACACTGCTGATGTGGTCAGTACAGTATCAATGTTAAAATCTTTGAAAATTGTACTTTTTTAACAGTTAAAACATGAATATATAGACTTTCAAAAACCAAAAGACCAAACTCAAAGTGTGGTGGCATTAATAGCTGCATGTAGATATTTCAGTTTCTATGGGTTGTGCTTGCGGTGTATAAGTGTGGAAGTGCAAACCAACTGTAATGCATTTCAGAGAAGCAAAACTACAACCACGAATCTTCATTTGAATTAAGTGAATCAAGTAGCCTGCAGGACGCAGACTTTACTGCAAAGTGAATTGTGGGTTCAATGCAGGACACGCATGTAGGTTTATAGCTGTCTATGGGTGGAAGAAATAGCTGGCAATCAGTTGAGGAAGAACATGGCAAAAAGAAATATGATCAGCAAGGATCTGATGTATAGCTTCATGTTTTTCTCTTGTGTGGCCTAAAAAGAGGCTGTAATTCATCCACCATCAGATGAGCGAGTTATTCATTGCTTGTTACAACAATGAAACCAAATTACATGTTTAAGCATAAAGTTGTTGACAAGTAGTAGTCACGCAGGAAAAAAAAGTGACGCATCAGTACTTCTTTTCATTTGTCTTCATATTAATACAGTGATTCATTTTAATGTTAATGTTAAGTTTCATTTAGTGTATTGTCAGACAGGTGGAACTTGTATGTTTATGAAGACTGCATAAACCAGTCTAACTTCAGGTAAAGCTTAGGTTAGGTTATTTTCTGACTGAGTGACAACTGCAGTTGCCCTATTATTGAGGTGAGAGATGGTTTAGACTACTTTGAACTGTTTTCATGCCTGCACTGTTCACACACTCACCACTCGCAGCTATTGGCTGAGAGGGATGTGAACTGAGTCTTTTAGTAGAGTAAAACACTCTTGGAGGGAAAATCAATTGTAAAAACAACTTCAGCAGACTCCTGTGTTCAGTACTACCTATTTTTCCTGCTGCAGCATAATAAATTACATAAAAGACAACAGGAGATTTATGGATTTATTCCTCACCAACGTTTTTGTGAAGAAGGAGCTGCAGCTATCTGGATCGTCATCGATGTGAACTGTGATGTGATGTGCCTAAGGATTCCCACCCCTACTAATCTGCTGGCAGGGTGGTGCCTTTGTGTTCTTGCTGTATGGGTTTCTGAGGAGAAGTTCTGTTTCCCCTGCGTGTTGACTGTCTCATTTCGTTTGCAATTTGATGCAGATGCAAACTGCCCAGGGTCTTCCTCTTATTCATTCTCAGCTATGAAAGTCCATCACTGCAATCCCCTACACAATAAAGCAGTTAGCACAAATGGATGGATATGTTTATCAATTAAATCATTTTTGGACTCTGTTCAAAACCTCAGACACCTGTCTTGGTTTAAGCTGATGGAATATTGTTTATAGTCATTGACAGCCTGTCTGAATAAACAATCTCATTGTCAAGGCAAACTTTATGCGGGCTGATCATGTTTAACAGTTGACATGGCGCTCATACAGCCCACATGATCACATTATCAATGCTGGTAAACCATATGAAAATGTTACTTCTGCGTATGTCATAAAATCGGTGAAATTGGACACTCTCCTCCAGACAAACGGGCAAAATTATCCTTCTGATTTCCTATAGAAAAGAAAAGCATTAAACCTTTTCCACATAAACACACATAAAAACAGACTATTGAATATGAAATGTACTTTAATATATGAATATGACACACCTGACCCATCTATTTTGTTAAGAGCATGTGTTTCTGAACATTTGGTCAAAAGTGTATTTTTAGGAAATGTTTTTTTCAGTCCCTATTCCAAAAATACAGAAAAAAGTTCCAAGTCTCAACTTCCTTCCAAGATCTGATAACATTCCCTTCATAGAGTCCCATTTTTCTGCTGCTTCTTTTTTTTACAGAACAACATCTAAATGTCTACAGTCTACGCCTCAACTCCCCCTTGTTATAATCAACCAAACCTATTACAAGTTCCTTTTTAACACTTCTTGTTACAGTTTTTTGTGCTTTTATTTTTATGTTAACCTGTCAGTGGCATACTGACCTCCACCACTTTTTATCAAAGATAGAAAAATGAAGTTGTTTTGAACAATTTTAATATTTATTTTACAGCATTTGATGGTACCTCTCTGCTTTCACGTTGTGCTCCAAAAAATGGATGTCTATGTTTTAACTCCCAGCAGTATGTTGTGGACAGGAAAATGACTCATTTGTTTTATTTTAAATTTTAATTTTCCTTTGCATTCAGTATAAGCCGCACGCTGGGACAATTTACTGTGCTGGCTCACGTCCCTATCCTCCAGTAAAACCTCTGTTGAAAATGATGGATTACTTGTCATGGCAGACAGCATAATGTCTGGGCTTCACCGGTTCTGACAAGCACTATACTAATTTCCCTCTTCAAGCACTTACTTTGCAAGTAAATACATTTATTCAAACCCTGTCTGGTTTTTTGTTTTTAACTGTAAACAATTCATTTCCAGTTTTGCATATCATACCAAATATTCAATGTCTACACATCAAACTTTTCTCACACTTCATTTTCCCTTTAATCATCATGTTAGTTGTTGCATTATTGCTATTGACATTGCTAGACCAAACGACCAATGGTTTTAGTTTTCTACAGTACTTTACCGAGACCAATAAGATATATAAAAAAGTCATACATATACTGTAAAAGCCCCATTCCTATAAAAACTGCATTAATTATTAAAGAAATGCAGCAAAAGTTTTACTTCAAAATATTTGAATATTTCCCCCGCCTCTAACCTGTTAATTACTGGGATAGACTCCAGCCCACCCTCCAACATGAATTGGATTAAGCTGTACAGAAAATGGATGGATGGATGGATGGATGGATGCAATATATAAGATATTTAAAGAGGTAACAAACCTGGAGGTTAGGGTAAATTAGCTGGAAGACATGTTTTTTCCCAGACCTTCACACTTCTCTTACAGGTGACATTGGCCCTTTGGAAACTGAAAAACTTTGCTGGAAGACGAGCTTTTTGGAGCCTCTGACTTTCACACTTCCCTAACTGGTCAAATTGTCCCTTTGGAAACTTTAAAACGTGCTAGAAGAGGTCATTTTTGGAGTACCTGACCTTCACACCTTTCTTACTGATGACATTGGCCCTTTGGAATCATTTAAAACATCATTTGCACAAATACTGGAGATTACTTTTGATAGCCTTACCCTTGGTAAAAGAAAATAATTGCTGTTGTCCAATTATTTTCCATTTGAAGGCCCTTGTAAACTTTGCTGACTTTGACAAATTTGATGCTCCCTGCACAGGCCGCACCTTCATTTATCCTGTTGCTGTTTTTTCAGTCAGAAAAATTTAAACAGCCACAGATAACTGAATAGTATGTATTCACTTTACAAAGGATAACAGAAAAGCATATTCACAAATTGATTTGTCAGTGGGACTCCAATAATCTTGGAACACATTTTCAGCAATGTTATTTAACCTCTTTTTGTCTCAGACAACTGAAACCAGCTAAAAGAAATGGTTAAATGACTAAATAAAAGAATGATAAGCATTTAAAGATTCCATCCATTGCATCAGGGAAATCATCTGTTGGCCCTTCTTAACAGTTTTCCCTGTGTTTTCCTCAAATTTTAGATTTGAGCCAAACACAGTTCCCAGGTACTTGGTGGAATCCACACTCTCACCCTCTTCTCTGTAAATTATGCTGGCTTTTGGATGAGCAGAGCTCTTTCTAAAATTTATAGTTATTTGTGTTTTTTCATAAGAGATTTGACTTAATTTTCATTTGACATGTTTGTGATGATCATGAAGTTGACATAAGTGGTACAAGAACAATTTATTTTCCTCTTTGTGAATATTAGAATTTTTTGTCTCCACCACTGTCATCTGGTGAATGACAGAAAATGCACATGAGCTTGTGCAATCAGCATCTCACTGAGATGACTGAGAGGTATTGATTCAGTATTGTTGATGTTTGCAGAGGCAATTACCTGACACAGTATGGATCTGACAACATGGCACTTTGGATGAGGCTGCAGATCTGAAAAGGTTACCTAAATCATCTATTACCAAGTAAAAATGTTTCAATACTGCAGCAGCAACAAGACAGGACATCCAAAGAACAAGAAATTACAATAGAGTTGGAAAATATTCGGGGCATTAAATGGATCAGGGGAAACCACTCTTAGTTCTAATTTTACTGAAAAGAAAAAAAGAAGAAAGAACTCATCTCCAACTTATTTCTGGCACCTTAACATTCCTACTTTTTACAGTATAAGCATGGAAATTAATCATTTAGCTCATTTTCCACTCTACCTAATTTGCCATTTTAACTCAGCCCCAGATAGAGAAATGCTGCAAGAAAGGCATTTTATCATCACTAAATCAAAAGACCTCTACACCTACCTACCTACAATTTTTTACCCTAAACATCTACCTTTCAGGAAGAGGCACTAGTGCATTTAATAATGATGCAAGCATTTATTCAAAATAGCTGGAGGGCTAAAACCTGATTTAAGGCCTGTAAATTAAACAAAAAGCAGTTTTTCCAATAATTTAAAAGCAGGGCATATGATCTTCTCCCTGAGTCAGAGAAAAAATCACAACAAACAAACCAAAAAAGAAAAAACAGAGAAAACTGCTCCTTCCATCTGAATTTATTTCAAAGCCATGCCCCTAAAACCTGTGCACACGCACTGCCCTGAACAGCTGAAGGAGCAGGAGGAGTTTTTTCAGCGCAGCATGGCTGATACCTTGTCTGTCACATACTGCTTTAAAAATAACAACATTTCTCTACGTTCATCAACATTTATATTTCTTGAAGATGGGGAGGGCCGTAGCCTCTGTGCCACTGACCCAGTTAGTCCAGTGTGTCGGGTGTTATCTGGGTGGTGGTATGTTTCACCGGTCGTTTGTTATCTCCCATATGTCAGTCCAAATATTCTTCTTTTATTCTTCATGTTGTAAAAAAAGGTGCTGAAATGCTGTTAAGATGTTATTTGCCATTAACCATTTTTGGCTTTGATGTGTTCACTGGCTTATTGCTGACAGCAGCCATTAATCTAGGCACTTCAAAATTATACACCTTAGTTTGTTATGAATTAATAACAATAACTCACCACCAAAGAAAACAAAAATCTCACCTGTACAGCAGAAAAGCTGCTGTCACAGCGTCAGACACCAGGCCCAAACTGTACCAAAGGTGCCGCCATCTCTAAATCGCTGTGCACATAATGTGTTTGTTGTTACTGTAAAAGTAAAATTATCTGTTCTTCTTCACCATTTTCAAAGTCCATTTTCAACTCGTGAGTGGAATAAAGCCAGAAATATAACGGACCGGCAACTTGTAACTTTCAGAGTACAAGTGCTGCATACTCCCCCTAGTGGTGCCCTCCGGTGTCAACCTCCGGTGTCGACCTCCGGTGTCGACCTCTGGTGTCGACCTCTGGTGTCGTTTTGCCCGGGCTGTGCCTTCGTAGTTTACAGCAAGTATGTACACAGACCAGAAAGAGAGCTTCCGGGCATGCTTGCGTACACAGCAAGTATATCCCAGGCCTTACACCACATTAGAAGGTTAAATCTCTAAGGAAAGACAAAACTATGTATAAAACAAATCCAGAAACACCTTTAGGACTAAGTTCATCCTTGAATTGGTAAACATGGTATTCCTTTTGGAAGTCATGAATCAAACATCATACTGAATGTATGTGTTGTAATCTAAGCTAAGGCAAGGCACAATTACTCAATTATCAACCAATCAATAGTTAAGAGTTTCATTGATGATATTCTTTAAAAAAAATAAAAGTTATATATATTTAGACTGTTGCAGACTAGTTGTATGAGAGCACTTCCCATTTAATCCTTATCTGCCACAAGAGTGGTTGGTTTTCAAACATTTTCCTTTTTCCATAGCATTGCTTATTTTCATACAGAAGGTTCAAGTGTTTAAATCTTTCTGGAATTTTATGAATTTGCAAGTAATGGCAGTCTGGGTTTCTCTCCATTCTCAAATGGTCCGGACTGTTTTGAGACATGATGGTACATACTGTAACTGTTTGTGGAACATTGTGATCTTAAGGATTGCACATAAAACAATATTTATGCTTTGTTTTTGCTCTTAGACTAAATGAGTTTATGTAAGAAAAAAGGAGAAGAAATGTTAAAAATGTGCTAAGTGGGGAGCATGTAATGTAACTAAAAACAGAGAGGCAGAGGAAACAACAGGATCCCTCGCCGACTCCCTCATCTGCATGGCACCATGCTGTCCTTAGGGTGGCCAACAGTAAACAACAGTATTGTTCTCCTCTGCTGAATCTGGGTTTTGAAATCTAGGGCATGGGTCCAAAGAGGAGTGAGCAGAGACTGTATGTCTGTGAGATAAAATAAAGCTCTAGACTGAAAGACTGAACGTTTGACATTGATGTGAACGCAGCAAATGTGATGTTTTCAAAAAACCTAAATCTGCCCTTTTCACTCACCTCACCCCACATTACAGGTTCTTTTTCCTCAGCTGCTGTCCAAAATCCTTCTTTGTTCACAGTTTCTCTTTGCCCATCATTTTTTACTCTACACTCTCAACTCTGACAGAGTGTAAGGAGATGGCTCTTTCCAGATGTGTAGATAGTAAAATGAAACTGGACTACAATTTGAAACATTTTATTATGTTTTAAAAATTAGTCTAATTTACAAAGATCCTAAATACAGTAGTGTGCATAATACCCCTGTTGTGTTTCCAGGATTTGCATGTGATTTATTAAGATTGATCACACATTTGAAAACCACTGCAAACAGATGTATAATTTAATGAGGATGTAGTTGTGAAATTGATTCGCTGTGTAGATGGAAAGCAAGAAAGCCTCAAATTCATAATAAATGAAGATCGAAATATTAGTAGAAGAGGCAAATTGAAATATAGCAAATACATCTTAATGTGTCCAGAAGGACTGCAATATCGGAGGGTATTTCCTAAAAAGTAAAACCAGTCAGGAAAACAAAAACATCAGTTGAAAGATGGCAGAGAAGAGATGGCAAGATATTAGATGGAGAATAAAGAAAAAAGACAGCTCATAATAAAAGCTCACAAATAAGACAGGTAGGGGGGCTGACAGGAGATTTTTCTGACCAACATTATGCAGCAGGTGAAGCACAATTTCTGCAAATGACACGGCAGTATGACATGCATACCTCAGTAGTGGTACTAGGTACGTGCATAAAAAATGAAACTTATATTAATGCATACTTAGTGCTTCTATACATGTTGCCTAAGGACATTTCAACATGTAGTCAGGGGAATTGAACAGCTGACATCCTGATATGTAGGGACTGCTCTTTCCACCTGAGCTACAGCTGCCTAGTCATTGTCTCCGACCGGCCATAATACATTCTGAATCAGACTGATGCACATCCGCAATCATGCTGCATTTGGTTGTTTCCTTTCTTCTTAGCTGCAGCCGTTTGCGTGCATCTGAGCCAGGTAACGCCTGCCTTTCAGAGGCACTAAATATAGGTATTAACAGTAACACCCAATCAGTTCTGTGTTAAGTAAATAACACACACACACACACACACACACACACACACACACACACACACACACACACACACACGTACACAACATAAAATCAT
>JBBBVT010000020.1:16624867-16643017 GCA_037177035.1 Craterocephalus eyresii | reverse complement strand
TGTTTACAATAGTGCATAGGTGTAAATCAGCATTGAACTTATATAGAAAGCAAGATTTTATGTGTTCAACAAATGTATTTGAAGGCTACAAACTTAACAGTGTGCAGCCTTCATGCTGAATGGTTGGCAGTCAACCTGAACTGAAGGATTTGACAGAGAGGACAAGGCACTAAAGATTACGCAGAATCAAGAGCCATGGGTGAAGGTTCATTTTTTAGACAATGAGTTTCAGCCTGCAGACGTTTGTCCATTCTGGCTCATGTTTGTTTTATGTTGTTGATTTTTTCGCCCAGCAAAGCAAAACAACAGGAAGAACAGCAAAACTAACACAACCAAGAATGGCCCCTGGCTCGGACCGATCTTCATTTTTCTGAGCGGCAGTAAAAGGTTGAAGTTGAACATGTGGAAGTGCATTTGCAAAGCATCACTGCAGAATGTTGTTGTTGTAATGGAAAAAGCGTTTCGTTCATCTGCATAGAACAAATGCACTTGTTACTTCTAAGGCACACCTTTTGATTAATGTCATGTTTTTCATTTCTTTTCTCTTTGTATATATATGTTTATTACTCCCAAACCGCTGTGCAAATCATTCATTTTCCTCCTGTGTATAAATTCCTTTCAGGTTGCCCAGTCAGGGACCCAGGTTACCATATGAATGATGATCTATTTTAAAAATGGGAATATCATCCATCCAATGAGCTCAATTCAAATGGCAGAGGCAATCTTCAACATTGGCATGATTAAAGTGTCTTTTCATCAAGAGCTGGAATTAGAGTTAGCACTTTTCTGTTCTTCTGATAGCTCTTAAATACATGTAACTTTTATTATATCTCTAAGCCAATACATTCTCTTGTATTTTTAAAAAAGAAATGTACTTGAATAAATAAAATATTGTAATACCCTTGATTCTTTAAAGATGCTGCAGCTGATGCAGTGTTTTACATTACCACCCAAGAGCTGTTACCTGTTCCAGTTTTTTTACAGCATTCACCTCTGCACCCCTCTCACCATGCTTGCTTGATGAGAAATTCTTGGGTTTCTCTATATATTACTGGGTCATGCCCTTACTGTCCCATGTAAACTGCCCTGCGAAGCCAAATGTGCTGTTCTGGAGCCACACAAATAAAATGGAATTGAAATGAAACCCCCTCTGTGCCCCTCCCCATTCTCCTCTCCTCATTCTCCAATTTTCTGATAAATCCCCTCTCCACTGGATTCCCCTCCAGTGCTCCTCGTCAGCTCTCCTCTCCCCCAGTCGACCACTGCCCCCACCTCCTGCTCATCCCATGTCAAAACCTCTTCCATGTATTTCCATTTCTTTCTTGTCCTTTGAGCTCGGTCCACATGGGATCAATGAATGTCATTGATCTTCCGCTATCCCTTATTTCAAACTGAATCATTAGCGATTCATAATCCATATCAGACCATTAACCAACCATTGATAGGTGCTGCTGTTTTAACAAAGGAAGGTGATTAGGTCAGCATCCACATCAGAGCGGTAAGTTGCTGCAGAGAAATGAGGCAATTTAAATATTTAACCCGTCAACAGATGTTAACAGTATCTGGGTGAAATGATTAATTTAAATAAGATTACTAAGAGAAGTTGGCTTTCTCATGTGTGAACGGAGTGGGCATGAAGATGCAAACACAATACAGTAAAGTCTGACAAATCAGTCAGCACTTGATTAACAGCTGTGTTGTTGTTTTAAATATGTCTTTGTCTATCTATTTAATTCATATTTGGATTGATAAACACTCGAACAAGCTTTACCTGCTGTGAAATTAATTCTAAAGACATCCTCTCCATGAAAGTTGAGAGGATCTATACAAAATGTTTAAAAAGCTGATATTCATTTTTTTAACTGGCAAACACCATTAAGGACTTTAACAAAACCAAAATTTGATTCCAGTAACACATACACTACACAATTGTAGAATTTTAACATGTACTAAAGAAAGACTGCATGTATAGAGGAACTTTCACCTGGTTAATGGTTGACAAGTGAGTGTGTCAGGATTGGATATGACTGAGCATCAAGCAGAAAGCTCTGAGCAAGTATGGGTCGTGACTTTCATACCAAACTCTGATGGAGAATAATCTATCAGCTTACGAATGATTTCTCATGGCGAAGTTACAAAGTTCTTTAGTCTTTCGTCATCTGCAGAGAACAGTGCTGACAAAAGATAATGTAAGTGTGTAAATACCAAAGCCGGAAGCCACTGTTGGATGTAGAGGACCATTGAAATCTTGTTTTGTCATCAATGCAGTTCCATGAGCTGAGGAACAGTTTGGAAAACCATTATCTACTAGCAAATCTATATATGCTGAAACTATATTAAGCCATGAGGAAGCTAAATGTCAATCTGCAAAAAGACTGCCAAGTTCTCCAGACATGAGCTCATCTCATGTTGTAATATTTGTATTACGTTGTATTATCATGTTTGGAGTATATGGACTGCTGGAAGAGTAGCATGGAGAAGGTTAGTGATGCAGACTAATGTGGAATAAACTCAGCTGAGAAGGAAAGACAACTGACACAATATACTGAAATTATGAAGAAACATGTTGGTATCGTCAAATATGCAGGTGATTATTTCAGAATGACAAAGTCATACCTTAGTCTGCATGATTGAGCTATGCAGTATATATGCAAGGCTCTACAGTATCCCAACTTTTTCTTGTTAGTTTGAGGCAACCAATCCTGGTTTCATCATTTTTCTAAATAAAAGAAAGTTGGCCAAAGAACAGAAAACAGCACTACTGTCATTCCAATCTTCAAAGTTTTCTTTTCTATTATTTCTTCTTATTTAATGTTTTTTTAGTCATGTATTTATTTATGGAAATGAACTGCAACTTTTTCGTATATACTGTATGATTTATAATATATCATTTATAATTGACCAAGACCTTTTCAATCATGATAGTCGTTTTTACATCATTTGCAAGTTTACGCAGATAATTTGATGTTAAGGGCTACATAACAACTTAAGTATGGACATGTGGTAACGCTTTGATTTCCCAATGGTTTTTAAGACATTTTTATTAAAATATTTTCTATAACAAGGATGCAGTATTTGTTTTGATATTACTCACTTATCATTTACTAATGCAACGTATTATTTTACACCCTTTCTGACACTTTAAAAACACCCTGGTGTAAGGACGGGGTTAAACCTCCTTGGAGTGTGCGCAAAAGCACCGCACTCTAGTGCCGGAGGTCTTGCCAGTGCAAGTGTCAGTACAGAGGTTGGCTCAAGACAAGCAGCGCGTGCGCTCTTCAAAGCTTCTACTTATCAAACAAGAGGGGCTGAACACATTTTTAAAAACATAAATATTTATACATATTTTTTTTATCTGGAGTTCCGGAAAGAAGTGGCTATTCTGCTGTCTTGGCCTCTTCACAGTAGATGATAATGGGATGATTTTCGTCGAAGCCATAAAGCCATCCCGTTTATTTTTTCCTGCTGTGGTGGATTTCACTGTTTTGGAATGTGTTAGATGCGCCTTAACCTCTTCTTAGGCTTACATACATACTATTGATTCATACTTCTATTTTTATGCCTGTGGAATATGTTGGGGAAAATCTACCGCTTGTTTGTCTAAATTGGTTAGTAATCAACTGGCTTGAATGATGAAAATCCTTTGAGATGAAAAACGGCACTTTTAGTGATCATCTTTTTGCTTATGCGCGGCTCGTGCCTTATTTGGCGCCTCAACAGCCTGTTGTCTGTGTCAGAGGAGAAACGCACAACTTCAACGCGAGCTGGAGCCGGAGCTGGAGCGGGGGCTGCAGCTGGTCAGAGAGGCGCACTAGGGCCAAAGGCGGGGGGCCAGCAGGGGGACCAACGGAGCTGCCCTGCTGTTCGGCTGCTGGGTGGTTGGACAGGGGATCCGGTGCAATCGTGGAGCGGGGATGATGAAGTCTGTGGTGATGTATGGCCCGGCAGTTCGACCAGGTACCAGGGTCTTGCCACCACTGTGTTTACTGCTGTGCGCTCTCCTTTTTCTCCCGCCTTGCGCTCTCTCGCACCCGCAGCCGTGCCAGGTGCTGAAACGGATCGGCCACACGGTTCGGCTGGGAGCTCTGCACGTTCAGCCTCGTTTACTGTCCGCAGCTGCTGGAAGTGTTCCCGAGATCTGGGACGACGTGGGAGCTCTAACGGGAGAACAGCAGCTGGAGTTGGAAAAGCAGGGGAAAATAAGTGCCAGCGCACCTGGATTGGGAAACCTCAGGACTAGAGTCTCCGCTTCTAGTCAGCGAGGCAGCAACAGGATGAAAAGCCAGGCGCGACAGCGGGAGGTGAACACCTTGAAGGAGGATCGCTTGTTCTCACCCCGAGACTCGGTGCTGCTGGCAGTGGAGGCTCTGAACCGGGCTGGATTACTCCCTTACAATTTGTCTCTGGAGCTTGTCATGGCAGTTGGATCTGCGCTCGGAGAGTTGCCCGCCTTCTCCTACTCCTCTACGGGCATTCCCGAGGATGAGGACCCGTTGTCCTTTCTGGAGAGCGTGTGTCACACGGTGGTCGTGCAGGGAGTTTCCGCCATGATCGCTTTTCCACGGAACCGGGACGAGCTCGTCAAGTTGGATTTCATTTCACTTGCGCTTCAGGTGCCAGTTGTCAGCGTCGTGCAGAGAGAGTTCTCGCGCCACAGCGAGGTAAAAAAAAGAAGTTCTTTTCTAACTAGATCAGAATGTTAAGTAGCATTCACTCAGAACTCAGTACTTTGTGTCTAAGATGAGCCAGATGTTTATGTGAGAGAAAACCTGGAACTAGTTTATACTACAGTATGATCGGATTTACAACCTCCACGAGGATAAGCACCCCGATATAAAAATTATAGATTGTGTTCAGTTCGGTTAATCAAGATTTGTAAATTCCAGCTCAGGAAAAACTGAGCAACATTTCAGGCAGATGGTGGAGGAGGCGACACCTTTTGTGGCTGGCCTGCTGGCCTTCATACCATCATTTGAATATGCAGTTTGTGTATTTGACTCACATACAAAATTTGGATTCTTTGCTTGCGAGCTTTTGATGCCATCCCAGTCTTAATCAATCTAGTTCAAATAAGCCTGCGATGGTTACAACTTTCAATACAAGCTGTTGCTTCAGTTACATGAGTCGGGGCGCGTGCTCTGTCCATGGTGCTGAAATCCGTCAATTCTCCTGATATTTATGCAGAACAGATATTCAGCATTTTGTTTGCACAAATTCACCACCGTGGATCGAGAGAGAGAGAGACAGAGAGAGAGAGAGAAAGAGAGAGAGAGCAGAATCATTGTGGTAATTTGACATTTCACTACTCACTTAGACGCATACACTTAATTCCCAAGTTGTTCTTGAATATTTCCCTGTCTAAAAAAATTAGGATAAGTTTGAAGACTTTTTATTTGCCCATCCACGATAATCAGGCAAACATTTGCTTGTGCATGCTGTGATTTGAGTCAGGAAACTCTTTAGTGCTCCATGAGTATGCAGCAATATTGATCTTTAGCCAAATCTCTTTCTGCATTCGGGTCTAATATCATATGAGAAAACCCACTCATGCAGAACCAAAGAGGCTCGATAAATATGCTGTTTGGCTGATTTCCGAATGTGAGTTGGTAGTGAATGCTACACCTCAGAACACACACTGAAAGTGTTTAACAATGGTGGTAAAACTTCATTCTCTCTCTCAATAACTGTATTTTCCAACTTAGAATGAGATTCTAAAATGGTTTGAAAAAGTAGACCAGATGTGAATTGTTGGTGTTTCTTTGAGTCTTTGCAGTCATTGGTCCCCGTATAGCCTAATTATACCACTAACTACACTTCTAGAAGTGGTAAATAATATATAAATAATATAATGTAAATAATATGGAATTTACGGGTCTCTGCACAAGGAAGCATTTCTTTGTTTAAGAGGTCAGCAGGTGTTCAAAGTCAACACTTGTTCTATGAAGTGAAACAGCGTGAACAGATAAAGTTGACAAATAAACAAACAAAAAAAATATTTGATTGATGGAGAAGTAGATGGATTTGGATGGTTGTGTGGAAGGTCAATCAGGCAGAGAAAGTGACTCGAAAACCTAAACCCACCCAGATAGATTGCTCAAGTGAGACTTTTAGAGGAATGGCTTAGCTCCCCTCTGACCCAATCTAGTCCCACTAGCAAATCCCAAATGAAAGCTGACAGCAGTTTCTCCAAAACACTTTTCAAAATGTAAAAACTTTTTCAGTGTCTTGAGACGATCTCATTAAATCTTACTTTGTGACTTTTCTTGGCCTTTGTCCCACTTAAACCTGTCATTTTTTTAGTAAAGGTTAAACAAAGTTCACTGTTACAATCAGTATAATACAATAAATCATGGAGAAAACTTTGATAATGCAGTATGCTCAGTTTGTTCTGTAAGTGATGAGAATGTGGGGCTTTTGGAGCAGAGGAAATAGTGTCCTTGAAGTGCAGGGTTGAGAATTTAGAATATTAAAAAGCAGGAACTAAGGAACTCTAGGGGAAAAGAAATTTACTGGAAAAAGAGCAGGAGTCTCCTAAGTTAAGATTTAAGTAAAAATCTATTCCAAGCCTTCCAATAAAATCACAGCTTGTTAAAAAAAGATACATGATTAACAACTATCTGATGTCACTGTATCACTGTTTCACTGTATGTTATGTAGTTTTGAATAAAAAGCGTATTTCTGTCTGAAAAGTGTTTAGAGATACCATTATTATGTCAGAAATGTAAGTACTCTGAGAAATTGATTTAAACACACTCTATTAGATAGAAATGAAGAGTCTAATCTACTATTAAAAAACAAATTAAAATGATACAATAGTCTTTGCTTCAATCATTAAATGGTTTGAGTAAGGATCAAAGTGAACATTTGCTCCTGTCCCGTTTCTGCTTTGATTAGCTGATGAGTAGCTTGCCCGTCTTCCCTCCTCCAGTTTCCCACTGAGAGCATTGTGACCAATATTTGTTGCAGATAAGGCACTCAGTGCTCAGAAGTACTGAATACAAACCTAAGTTCTTATTTCCTATTTATAGCTCTTAGGTGTTCTTGATAACCAATTTTAAAGATTTCCACTGAACGGAATTGTTAACCAGCCTCTGCGACATTTCTTCAGGCAAAATACTGTTTTACATTAGTCATATTATAAAATTGCTTGTGTAAAACTACAGACATCAGGTGACAAGATGAACTCAGTGATCAGGATGTCAATCAGTCAAAACAGAAAGAAAATAAGCAGGATTAATCCATTTTTTGAGATCGGATCATTTCATAACTGGTAACGTGTGTATAATGTGATCATCTGACTAATATTTTATTTCAATTAAATCTGAGAAAGCACTGTGTTAAATTTACAATTGATTTTCAGATAACTGTAAACCAGCTAGAAACATCGATCTTATCGATTAGTCCTCTCATTTAAACCTATAATGAATACGACTTATAATAACATCCCATAAAATAGTCCCTACAGGAATATTGAAAGAAATATACCTTATATATCTGTCATTCAACGAGGGGCGAGTGTGATTACATGGAGCAGCTAAGTACTGCACAGCAATGGGTCTATGTGACACACTTTATACTATCAGAGGTCTGAAAATACTTTGCTAATATATTCTCTCACATCCTGGTCGGGTTTATAAAAGTTTAAGCTTTGTAGAGTTTCGCCATCTTCATGGATAACACATTTTACATAACTTTCTGGTTGCCTCTAGGATGAAACATTACTTTGTTAAAGAATGATATCAAAACTGCTTGACTTAGGTTGGAAGTGGATCGTAGTTATGAAATACATTCTGTTGAGAAAGTATTTGTCAGTCATAGAACACCATTCACATCAGGCTTGCTCTCCACAAACATTTGATCTCACAACTAGTATAGTAGTGTTTTTCAATCCAGGTCCTCAGCTCCAACTGCCCTGTTTTTAATCCAACACAGCTTATTCAAGTCTGTTAACAAGTCATGGATCATAATGAATACCTGTTAACAAGATTTTATTGGTTTTGGACTCTTTAAGAAAGCCTGAAATTGCCCTTACAAAGCAAGTCACAGAAAACGTATTTCGAGGGACAATTCAAGCAAATGGTTTGACAAAAGATCATATAGTGAAGTTGGGATCTCTCTAAGTGCTCCGAAAGCAGCAGGTCTTCATGCTTCGGTGAGAGAGCAGACCGCCAAACTTTCAACAAATTATTTCCTTTTTACTTGCATGAGGAACAAAGGGAGTGTTACAGATTTATGGAGATTACGGTGCAGAAGTGCTGCAGCTGAGAATAAATCCACCAACCCTCCTGGGCAATGAGAGGAGGTGAGAGCCTGATGCCCTGCGGACTGCATTACAATTTCTTTCCTTGATATGGGAATTCTAAGTCTGAAATAAAACCTGTACTTTTTCTTTTGGTGCTTTTGTCACAGCTGTAATCCATACATGTACATCCAAAGAGCAGACGAATAATGTCTTATTTGCATGCCTATTGGGCAGAGTGATTAATGGGATCATTTTAATTAACCAATAGATTAATCTAATGGACTTTTTTGTGCAAAGCTTGTGTAAAAGTTGTAAAGTCAATTAAACTGAGTTGCTTAGGGCCTTTTAAGTGTGTGTTGTTCTATGTTGTGTGTCACAGTGTGTGCCCGCAAACAAACGAGGGCTGACTGATTGATTGGCTGTATAACCTATGTGTGGTTGCTGGGTACAGTAGGCCAAGGTTTACTGGAGCACATCAGGCAGCTCATGCAGCTTGATCTGGACCATTTTTATTTTATCTACAGTGTCACAGAAAAGCCTGTGTCAACTTTGAAACCGAGCTGCTCTGATGTTGTGGTTTGATTTAATCCTGCAGATGCAGTGGCTTGCAAGTGGTGTTTTTATTCATCTGATTATAGCGATCGATGGAGCGGTTTGATTTTTCAGCTCGCTTTAGACAACCATCTGCAAGCTTTACATATTTGACCTTCATGTCAAACATTTCAGAGAGCTCTTGATTATAATCACACCACTCTAAAGAATTGAGCGTTTAATGTTGTTAACATGATATGGGTTAAGAAAGATACAGCATAAAACATATCAGCCCAACCTCAGCAGAAAACTGTATTATTCTGTATGCTGTTTTTCTCTATTATTGTTCTCAGAGCAGTGATGATGTTGCCTTTGTAGGTGGGACTTGTAAAGCTCATTACCCAGAGCTAAAAGCATGGGAATTACGAACATACATACTCATACCCAAACCTAAAGGCAGCTAGAATCTCCAATTAAAATAAGCATGCATGTCTTTGGATACGGAGAAAACAAACATAGACAGACTCATCTGAACTCTTTCCAGAGAGAGTTTTTGCAATTATTATCAAATGTAATGAAACCAAATGATTGGGGACCAATTCAGGTTGCACCCTTTGACTGGGATCAAATCCCACCCCCCCTCAACATGAACTGGAGTACATCGCTGCAGATAAATGTTTAAATGAATGAATGAAACTAAATAAAATGCAAATGAAAAACTGTGAAGTTATGTAGGATACAAACTCCAATCTCCTTAATAAATGTGTTTTTTTTTCTTTTTCGTCATCATCCACATTCTGCACCTTGGGAAGTCTGTCAATGCTTTTTACTTCATGTTTGCTCTCACTTGTTTCTAGAAACACTGGTGCATGAAGTTTGGGGAATTATTAACAATCAACCAGACATTTAGCATGAGTGTTTTATCAGAGGACAGTCTCTTTAAGGAGATGTTATGGTGAATTTGCTAATTAATTCCAGTGGAAATTGTTGAAGTCTGATGTTAGTATTTGTAATACTTCTTAGATTCCTCAAATGTTGTTTTTTAACTTTGACAGCTACATGATCTGTTCTGGGACTGTTTTTGTGACCATATATTAAAAAGCTTCATTTAAGAACTGAGTCATAATCACAAACTGACAAAAACTGTCCACTTCTGCTAAATGTTTCCCTCAACAGTATGTTGATGCAAACACATACAATTTGAAGTCATGTTAATAGAATTTGTTGTGTGTCATGTTTTGAGTGTAATGACATAGAAGCTCTGAATTTGTGTCGCTGAAGATGACAGCTGAATTGTTAAAAGAATAAGGATGTGTTAAAACCTAACATGTTGTTTAATGTGTTGTGAGCAGCAAACACTCAGGAAGGGCTGGATCCTATTCCAGCTATTTGCAGGCGTGAGGCGGGGTACACCCTAACAGGTCGCTAGCCTGTTGCAGGGCCACAGAGGGACAGACAACCACTCACACACACACTCACAGAATTTAGACTGTCCAATTAACCCCACATGCATGTCTTTGGACAGTGGGAGGAAGCTGGAGTACCTGGTGAGAACCCACACATACACGGGGAGAACATGCAAACTCCACACAGGAAGGCCTCTGTTTCGTCCCCCCCCCCCCCCAGCCGGAACCAGCGACCTTCTTGCTGTGAGGCAGTGGTGCTAACCACCACAACACCTTGCAGCCCAAATATATCAGAAAGAAATTATGTATAAATCCATATAAAATGCAGGTCAGCTTTAAGTACATAAGATATAATTGGCTTGAAGGTGCATCTGTGTGGCCTATCAGCGTGTTTTTTCCTTCATAGCACATTTATAGCATGTGTCAGAAAATCCTTCCGTGATCACCAATTGCCCAGTGAATACAAACACGTGTTGCTTTTGGTCTATGTGTAGATTCTCGTGGAAACTACTAGAAACCATCAACAAATGTGTACTTTGTTACCTCACACTTCAGTTAATTTCAAAACACAAAAGTAAATCAGATAAGGTGGAGTATCTTAAAGAGCCTTGTAAAACAAATCTCTGATGTGTTTAAATAAGCTTTAGAGAAAAAAGTGACCGCATAAAGACGGAATCTTTTACGATGTGAGTAATGATATTCATGGTGCAGGGAAGTGGAGGTTGAAATCCATTACATTCAGCAGGATGGAATAGATTTCATGTTTTTTTTCTGTAGGAATAAACTGAATTCTAAGATTGAAAGTAATTTTCTTGTTGGACTTAAACACATTTCTCTGTCTTTATGTCTTTCATTTCTTCCTTCACTCTTCTCTCACTCTCTTTCACATCTCACACTTTTGGTGCCCTATTTTCTTTATACTATTTCCTAACTTTCCACCTCTTTGTTATCATTGCACTCCATCCTCTGTTTTATCTCCTCTCCCATCCCGATGCTCCACCTTACTCTTCACAACTGTCTACTAACACTTATTTTTTTATTTCCTTCCACTTATTTTGCTCTGAAACTCAATTTATACTTTTTCTGAATCACCTCCTTCCAAAATCACCTTATTTCCTTGCATTTGTCCTGTCATCGTCCAAATTTTGTTTCTTCCCTTCCCATTTTTTTACTTCACCTCCAATGCACATCACAGAATCCACTTCATTTCCAAATGGCATTGCGGACCGTGGAGGCGCCACCTTCCCATCTCCTCTACTATCTGCTGATGATGAACGGCTGGTGGGATATCAGCATTCTGCTCTGCCAGGAGTGGAACATCAGCAACTTCATTGTCCTCATCAAGAACAACACCCGCTTTCACCTGGGCACTCTTGTCAACCTGACATCAACGCTGTCAGCATATTCATCTTCATTACCGTCCCCAGCTGTGGAATTGGGGGGAGCAGAAGCATCCCCCTCCTCCTCAATACCTTCCTCTGCTTCATCCTCTTCATCCACTTCCTCCTCTAAATCAGACCAGCAGCAAGCTCTCATGCGGCAGCTAGAAGCGCTGAAAGAGCCCTCATCCACAACAGGACTGGTGACTTTTGGATGCGATATCCGTGAGGTGCGCCGTTTGTGGACATTGGCTACTCGGATGACTCTCCCAGAGTTTCACTGGGTCTTGGGGGACAGCCAGAATGTGGCAGAGCTGAGAACAGAAGGGTTACCCTTGGGGCTTCTGGCCCATGGAGTCATGGGATCTCCCTCATTGGATCACTATGTCCAGGACTCGTTGGAGCTGGTAGCGCGAGCAGTGGGCAGTGCGGCCCAGGAAAACCCTGCTATGGCGCTTATACCTGGAACTACCAACTGTATGGATGCGCAACAGAGCAATGGCAGCTCAGGGGGATACTTGGCAAGGTAGGCAATTCTGACATTGATTGTGTCCATTAATAATGTGGTGATTATTAAGATTGTTTCAACAATAAGATTCATACTTTAAGAAAGAACATACATTCATGTGAAAGCTACAGACAAAAACAGAAGCAGACAAGAACTGTCAATCTGTGAAAATGAGCTTTCATGCTAATTCTACCCCATGCACTGAAGGACTCCTCATATCTAAATCGCTACTGCCCTATTTCCAATTATCTATGCAGGGTGGCTAATGCAACTGTGAGGTATGCAATCATGCATACCGGGGTTATTTCTCCTCACCTTCTTCCATTTAAAATGTCCTTCCTATCAAAGTTGACATCGTCTTTGCTACTTGTACTTGTTTGGCTGACTTAGTGGTCGTGTTCTTGCACAGTGACTTTTAGAACAAATATTTTTCCCTTTTTGTTTCAACCCATGTGGGATATCATCCTGTGGAATCCTGTGGATATCATCCTAAGGTACTGTACAGCTGTGGCCCGACTGTTAGCTCAGGGAGAAAAGCCTGTTCTATCTCCATAAACTTATAAACAAAATGGATTTGATTAAACTGTGGACTGACTCCACTGACTGTGACATCATTGTCCTCTCTGAGAAAAGGTTGAATAACTCAATCATAGATAACTTTGTCAACATCATTGGATATAATGTTTTTAGAAGTGGCCGAGCCAAAAAGGGAGCTGGGACTGCAGGTTTTGTTGAATCTAAACTGCATGTTTATATATATTTAGTCCATCAGCAAGACAAAATGCCCTTAACTCTTTATTGTCACCATAGTGTTCCCATTTAGTTCAGACATTATTGTTGTTAGATGTTATTACCTCTTACCATCAGCCTCAGGTAAGGTGGCTATTGACCTTATTGACCTTTTTCATGACCTGTCAAGTGCATAGCTGATTCTAGATAAAAATCTGCACTGGGGAGTGGATATCTGTATCCTCAGATCTGCTCATGGCCTTAGTTCCTCTCTTGGTTTGGTGAAGGTGATAAACTTACCTAACACACTCAAAAGATTTGGCTAAACGTTAATACCAGTTCCTATAAATCATTTCTTATTCTCCCCCTATTTAAAAGTGGATACTCCTCAAATCTTGCTTTTCTGATCTTTTATAAATTGCATTGAAGATGCTTATTGAGCAAAAATATTCTTGACCATTTTCAATCAGGCATTAGATTTAGTTGTGTAGTGGTACTGCAATAAATGAGTTATAAACAACCTTGTACGCTTCATTTAGCCTAGCTTTTAACTGTGCATGGGCATGGCTTAGCCTTAAGGTCATCCAGACAGTTCTTACTTAACATACCCAGCTTTAGATGTAAACACTTGGCTGACCAAGCTTTTTCAGTCGTTGCTCCCAGGCTCTGGAATAAGCTCTCCTCTAACCTTTGAATCATTTTGGACCTGGTGCTTTTAACTTTATACAAACAACCTATCTATTTACTATTGCTATTAATATCCAGTAGCATTTTTATCTATCTATGTTTTATTCTGTTGGTTTTTCTACTTTTTCACTCTTATGTTTTATAATTTTCTGTGTTTTCTTCCTTTTACACATTTATATTTCAGTATTTGTTAGTGTTATTGCTTTTATGTATGTTTCAGGAATGATTTTTATCATTTCTAAAGCACTTTGGTGAGCTGCTGGTTGTTGGAAAGGGCTTTATAAATAAAGTATTATTACTATAAATTATATCTTAAAATCATTAGTCAATTAAAAGCACCTTGCAGCTTCATTTGTTGACTCATATAAAGCTTTTTATTCTGTAAATGACAAACTTCTGTTACAGAGAATTGGCTCACTCTCTCAGCTGGTTTAGAAGTTATTATAACATCATGCTTTACTGCTAGAAAACCACACATCAGCCCATCTCAGAGTAATGCAGGAGTTCCACAAGCGTCTGTATGAGCCTCAGCCTCCTGTCATTATTTTCTATTTCCATAAACGATTTACAGAACAGAAACTATCATGCAATATTGATTTACTGTGTATGCTGATACCACTGTCATTTATACACATTTTCAGTCAAGTAAGCTCTACAGCCTGATTCAGAAACAGTGCTGAAGAAAGTGCCAACATTTTTATTTTCAAGGCCAGATTTCAGACTTTCTCTCCCTTCTGCCATATGACTTATGATTCACACTCAATGGGAAAAGTCGATTTCTGTGAATATCTAGGTGTTAGGCCTGAGGAAAAGCATCGTTTCGTGCTTATGTTGACTTAAGAAAACTAGAAAAAAGAAAAAAACCTGAACTGGACTTCTTTCCCTTTCATAAAGGTGCTTTTGACTTGCAGCCATTGAAAATTGCATAACAGTCTTTTCTATCAGTGAAGACTTAAGTGATGTTATTTACATGCATCACATTCTTTCTTTAAGAAATAAATGAATGAATAAATAAAAAATCCTACTATGTAAAGCTTTATAACAGCAGAAAAGGAAGATGACTGATGATTTTTTTTCTTTTTATCATTTTGTGAGTAACTTACAAAACGTCACTGATCAGAACCTTTAATCGTATCAGAGCCCCATCAATGACCCCATGAAGGTAAAGGATTTACCTGCTGAGGTCTGTTTTTCAGTTTTATTGTGTCTAATCTGAACTGTTATGCGCACAGAGGGGATTTGGAAAAGTCGGCCTTATAAAGGATAAGTAGAATCTGTATTGGACAGTAACATGATGAACTACAGGCTAAACAAAACAGGATGTTTTCTTGTCATCAGCAAAAAAGAAATTACGGTTTCTTCTCTCATCGTTGCTTGTGTTGTCTGCATATTCCACACTTCATGCAATGTTCAATGTCTCTCTCGGCTGCAGACATTAGAAAAAAACTGAGTCAAGGTCACCGTTGGGTGATTTTCATTTTTACATTTTCCTATTTCTATTTTGACGTATTTTTTACTCGACAGTGTTTTGGTGTGATACGCCAAGCTACTTTTTTTTTTTTATTTGTGTCACAAAGGTGAGAAAACTTCAGCTTTGGACATTTGGTTTTCTTTCCAAGTTCCAAAATGAACCCGTCAGACAGACATTGTTCATGCTGTTATGTGGTGTCCCTCATAATTAACAGCTTATTGTTCTCTCATCTTTTCTGTCCTTAGTCTCCCTGTTCAGAGTTTTCAGCAATGAAATTTCATTTGGCCACAAACCATATAGACGCAGAGCTAAACTTTAATTCAGTCGTTTTATTCCCCACAAGGATAAATGGTGCGGCGGATGACCAGAGGCAGAGTGAATCACATGTATAAGAAAGGATTGTGGTGAAAATTAGACTATACATGTCTGCAAATTTATTCACACCCTGCTGTTAAAGAAGGAAAAAAACATCAGTTGTCATTGAAATATGATGACTAAAGGAATGGATTCAAATTATTATTACTTATTATTTTATTATTATTCATCATTACTTTTTCAGTCTCCATTTATTTGGATTACTATTGAGCATTTTGCCTTTTCTTTAATGGAAGTATTTGAATAAATGTTGGAAATTATTTTATTCACCCTTTCTCCTCCATGCTAAAGTTAGATTTTAATGTCATTTGTCTTCGGGATATTCTAGGTTTGTTTAGCTATAAATGAATAAATTCTTTGCCGTTGATGGCAAAACCTATTGGCAAATAAATTTGTCTTGAGTTACCAGAAGTCTTTTTCTCCTCAACTGTTTTTGATAACTGCATTTTATTAAGTACATAAAAAATGCGGTTAGTAAAAGAGAAAATGTGAATTTTTTATTCATTAGTTGTTTCTTATCAGCAGCTTGTGACAGCTGTCTATGTGACAGGTTTGAGGAATCATAGTTTTTATGGAGCTCTGGGATTTACTTCATCTTTGTGTCATTTGGTAATGATGATAAACAAGTTCAAATTCTAACTAAAACTTAAGAAGGTTTTCTGGGAACTTAAATCAAATAAAATGTTTGCCATGTCCTTCCACATTAAAAATAATGTTGCATCTTTAATATTCATTGCTTTTGAGGTCTGTACTATCATTTACAAAAACTCAGATGTGATCATCATGCCTAGACCTGTGCAGACAACTGTAAACCCATCATTAAGAGAATAAAGTGGATAAGCTTTGGGTTGTTATCTTCCCTTATAGACATACTAATCATTTAGTTACTTTCTAGGTTGAGATACACATTTATTGAAAAGGTTGTGTTTTGTTTTCTTTTCATTAGCTTCGGCCCGCAGTTCCAACAGAAAACATAATAAAAGTCTACACATCTACTTCTTGAGATAAGTGAATATAAGAGGGAGGATGGAATCCAAAGGTAACAAAAGTGGCCCTAGTGGAAACCAGAGGTTTACCTCATGTAAGTGCAGTCATTGTTCATGTTACAGGTAATTGTAATATTGTGAAAAATTCTGTTTGGTATTTTGGTTTTTGAATGATGCTTAGAAAAAAAGTGACTGGTGCCATGTCTGTGATAAATGGCTCTTGCTAGCATTTATTATCTAAATGGCAAATTAGTGCTACCAATTTATTATTATATGGCTCTTATTTACTTTTAAACACCCTTTTGATTAAGTGGGGTTTTTTCTGAAGTTTCTTATATCTGAAGTTGATGGTAGAATCAAAGAGATTTGTCGCTTTTTCAAATTCTTTCAGTGTTTTCTTCAACAGAACCAAGAATTACTTATCACGCTCTGACATGTGTTCCTGCTAAGCCTAGAGAGCCTTTATCAAAAAGAAATTTAAACAACAAAAATAGCCTCAAGCTTAAGGATTTATTTAAGATTTAAAATTGAAATGTGGCATTATTAAAAAGGTTCCCTACCTGACTGCTACCGGTATAACGTAGTTGAAATGAAAGTTGCTTACTCAGTTGGGAGCTTTTCAGCTCATTAGCGTACCACTGTGCACCAGCTCTTTGGCTGCTAACCAGCATTTTACATCAATTTACAGATTTTCCATGAGAATTTTCCTTTACGCAAGACTCCCTCAGTGGAAACCATAAGCTATTCACAACCACTTGCTTTTTAAACCTACTGTTATTGTTTTGGTTTTTTTTTTACACCTCAGGAGGGTTGATATTTTTATGGTTGAGTCACACTATCAATCAGGGGCTTGGTAAGAGAGTTAGCCTGCAGGGAGACGTTGTCATCACAATGGCTGTGAAGCCAGAAACCAAGTGGCAGATGAGCAACAGAGAGGCACACAGGCTGCCATCAGGTTGGACATTTCAACCCTCAGGGAATCTATGGCATAATTATTATGGACTCATGGTTGCAGCAGTCACTTGCCAAAGCATCAACCAGTCACAAGGGGAAAACCCTGATGACATACAGGGCTGTTTGTTATCAGACAGCTGTGATATCATAGGTGATTTTGGCTACACTAGCTAGCTCCAGTGTACATGGAAAAAGTAAGAATAAAGCCTAAGACAGATGAGAAAAGGGTGGAATGAAGCTTTGTTTTAGACTATTTGAAAACTGAACGGCAATTCAGTGTATGGATAAATACATGAAAAATTAGTTAAATAAACATTAAAAATAGATAATAGTAATAGAACACAAATTAACAAAATGGCACTTGAATAAAAAATTAAATCAGCATCCAAATGTCTAATGAAGAGCAAAACATGAGAATTTTTCCTTCAAGTTTTGTGCCAAAACTGATGAAGACATGTTGAACTAAGGGGAATGTGAACACAGCAGTCAGGGGGTTACTGCGGATTTTCAAATGCAAACAGACACTGACGTGATGAAATGAGGACCACACCTCAAATAAAATCAATAGTTAATTAAAGATAATGGATAATGGAAATGGGGTTTTGCCGGCTTGAATGCATAAAAGGCAGGTTTACAACATGTACTACTGAAAAAAGTCGGGTATAACTGCCATGTTTCCTGTCATACAATTAACATGCCACTAAAGAAAAAAAATGAAAAAAAATCTTAAAATCTTAGTTAAGGAGTAGTTGATCGTAACGATCAACTACTCCTTAACTAAAGGGGTACTAAACAACCGTATGGGGAAACACTGAGCATCCTTCCTAACTAGCAGCAAGTCAGACCACTCAAAAGAGCCGAAACCTAAAGTGAACCCCATAT
>JBBBVT010000020.1:16589051-16599130 GCA_037177035.1 Craterocephalus eyresii | reverse complement strand
CTGTATAAAATTAATAAATAAAGTAAAACTGTATGCAGCGAAGAGGAGTTTTTCCTTTTTTTAAAAAAAAGAAGGGCGTGGTTTTTCGGTTAGGAGAGGTAGAGAGGCATTGATTGACACAGGCTTTGTTTTGGTTTCAGAGACAGCTCCACGGTACTCCACCTAACGGCGAAAAAATTCGCTTTTAGCTCCTTTAAAGGTTCTATTTTTCTGCCACTCACATCAGAGTCCAGCCCACCAGTATGTCCAGTCACCCAGCATCCTCCATCAGACCACAGCAGAAAAGAGACCATTAGACACAAGGACCCTCATCTCCTCAGGAACTACAGACGACTCTGTCCTTTTCATTAGATGCTATCTTTGTTTATGAACCAGTCCAGTTTTTTCCCCAGCTGCAGTCCCTGCTATTTACTGGTCCTGACCCCTCCATGTTTAAACCTTCAATGGCAGTAGGCTGGAGATGTTCCCTCTTCTACCTGAAGTCCATCATCATCTCCTTAGTCTTGGAGTTGTTCAGCTGCAGACCTGCACATCCCACAAAGTTCTCCAGCAGGCCCCTGCACTCCCTCTCCTGTCCATCTGCAGCACGTCCATTGATTTCAGAGAAAGTTTATGTTGTTCCTCAGATGAAGATCTCTTACTAATGTGAAGTTTGGTGGAAGCCAAAGTTCTTTTTCTTTTCTAATGCCATTGAGACCCCCTCAGAGACGATGTATCAGAGTGATTGACCAAGTATAAAAAATTTTTTTTTGTTTTTTTCCCTCTTAAATTTTATGGAAAGTATTTTCACAAATTAAATCACATTTAGAATTATATTATTCACAATCTGGGTCATCTATAACCTTTAAAGATATGAAAGACTGGATGAAAGTTCAGCACACAGTCTATTGGTCAGAGTCAGGGTATCACAAATGATCAAATATATACACATAAGCTTCCATTTCAATACTGAGAAGTAAAATATGACATATTTTAAACTTTCAGTGAAATAAAACTAGAATGTAAAATTATTTACAGAATGCAAAGCAATATAACATATATTCATTGTGTTGCTTGTGCGTATGTTTTCGATAAACACACTGCTGGACTTTTATTCCAATACATCAAGTCTGTTTTAAGTAAATAAATTAGTAAAAAATTAATAATGAGTGGAATTTAATAAAGGATCCATTTTAGAATAGAATAGAATTATATATTTATTATATTTAAAAGATATATTTATTTTAAATATAATAAAATTTATTTAGTTTTTATTTACATATGACTCACCTTCCGGTTTTTAGTGTGGAGCCTGTTCTCAAACTGTTTCAGTTTTGTCCAGCTAAACCTCTGTTATTGTGTAAACAAGAGGCCAGACTTTGACATTTTCCTGTCTCAGAGTTATCACGTAAACGGGACCTCAATCAGTCCAAAGAAACCACATTTCTGTTAGGCAACTGAACAGATTTATTTCAGTAAAATAGCTGTGTTGACTTTAGCTTCAGAAAAATGTGGCCCCGCAAATCTATTACATTCACTCTTTACTGTTTTCTATATAATTTAATCATTTGGGAAAAGCTGACCACCTGAGTTATCAGACAACTTGTCAGCCTTGCTCCTTGATGTGACACAATTTGTTACAGCGGCTTTATAATTTCAAACTTCCCTCAAACCATTTGCTAAGACTCCTCATAAATGGAACTGGTGCATTTAACACTGAATAGGCCCACAGCTCAGATAGCTCTTCTCACTGTTTATGTTTTCCATTCATGCCATCTGGATGTAAGTGTTTTGTGTTTTTTTTTTTTGTTTGTTTGTTTGTTTTCACATTGGGTGCCGCAGCAGGCTGATGTTGGGACCATGCTGTGGTCATAAAACACATTCAAGAATAATGAATGAATAATGAACAGCAAGCCAATGATTGAAGGACAGAGACGGGTTTCAGCATTTTCGAATTCCGTCCTTGGTAAAAGAAAAAAGTGAAACTTAAAATTAAGCTTGAAAAAGTCTCTGTAGCATTTGTAGACTGTGTCTTTCAGTGAGGAATCCTAAGAGCTCATTAAAGGCCTCACTGAGAACGGTGTGACTTAATATCTCACCTCTGAATAAATGACTTGTGAGGAATACAAATAAACTGGCAGGACTTGTAGACAGGTAATGATTATACTGGTAGGTGGCCAGCAAAGGTACAGAAAAAAACACAGACAAGGCCAGCCTGTGAGAAATGTGAGACTTAGACAAGACAACTGAGAAAATTTTTGAAATATTTACATCCCGCTTTCAGTATGCGTGCTAATAGTCGTGCAAAATACCCAGCAATACAAACGAAAAGCAAATTGTTTTCTCTGCCTTATTCACTGATTTAAGTTTCTCTTTGCCATTTGCTTATTTTTGTTAGCAGTCGGTGCTGGTGCTTTATCATTTATCGGAGCTTTGATTCTTTGTAGAGAACAATTCAAATGATTTTCTATTGATTCAGCATCCATGAAATGAAGTAGAAGCACCAACGGTTTACAGACTGGGACCAAAACACGCTAAATGGAAACAAACTTCTCTCATAATTCATGCTCATTGTGTGCAGAAAGTCGAGGAGAGTGGCTTGAGGGCAGAAGTAGAAGGAATAACTCCTACAGTAGTGGACTGGGAGCTGGATGCAGATGTAGCATCATGACTAACACCCTGTGAACGAACACACAGGAAACGCCTGGAAATCCATTTATTTGAATCTTTTTTGGAGACTATCAGGAAGGAGAAAGGGATGTACCAATTGAACTTTGACTGTTTTGACAGCCTTTGAATGACTTAAGCAGCATATGACTCATTTATCATCTTGTGAGAGAAGAAATTTCTAATCTCCAAATGTTTGCCTCATTTGCATAGAAATAAACAAACAGCAACCTTAGTGTATCCATCCACTTAATACATGTTCCTGGAGTTTTTCCCAGCCAACAATTAAATAAGAATATGTCTTAAAAACTAACATTAAAGAATAAAATAGTTGCAATATTTGTCTGTGTTGTTTTATGTAAAACTATATTATCTGTTTCAGTTTTCACTTCATCTTACAAGTTCAAAAATCTATTGTACACATATGGTTTATGTGAGGTGTACATATTCTCACCATTGTTTCTTCCTTCATAAATACCTGGTTTTGTACAGGAAAGTTATTCAACATTGGCTTCTAAAGTGAAGATGATAAACCAAAGTTTTTAAAAGTTGTGCTTTGTAGGAGGAATTGCATATTTTATTTTTCTCAACTGTGAAAAGTTGAATGAAAAAGAACCTAGTCGATGTTTATATATTTTCTATTCTGTACTTCTTTAAAATGTTTCAAATGTCAGAGATTAACACAATATTTAAAGCTTACCTTCTGACTAAAGTTTGCAACCTGCGCATCATTCCAACAATGTGTGACATCACCGATTAAAAAAAAATTGGGTTATGTTTTGCAGAATTATAAAATCCCTGGATTGCTATTTAGTTTAGAGTTGTAATAGCAAAACTTATATTTACAGAGCAATGCAGATGACTTCCAACATTAATCAAATACACAACATTTTTTCCCTTTTTTTTCTTTTTTATTGCAGCTGCACATGTTTTGCACATGAAGCAAACAGTGAGTTATCTGCAGTTCATTCACATTGTATCTTCTTTCTGTGCTATTACAGAGCCGACCCCCAGAAACTTGATGCATTCATCATGGACAAAGCTCTGCTGGACTATGAAGTCTCCATAGATGCAGACTGTAAAACACTAACAGTTGGGAAACCCTTTGCAATAGAAGGTAATATGGATGTTAAAAAAGTGATCAATTACCTGCCTTTTAATTGTGCATACTGTAGGATATAATAGACAGAGTATAAAAATGTGCCACTGTTATGAGTTTGTGGAAATTGTTGGAAGTTTGGTCACCCCTTATATATTGCCATACTGTAGGTCCTTTTGAGGAAATGATTGGCATCAGAAGGTGTTATTCCAGTCCAGTGTTGCAGCCAGTCATCGTATTACTATTATTCATTTGGCTGCCAGATGGTCCTCCGTTAAGGTCAAGCAAACCAATGGTTATTGATCTGTGTTTCTTAAAGTTTTGCTATTTTGAAAACTGTAAGAAAAATGTTGTATGTGACAAAAATACCGAAGCAGAAATCTGCCTGACCTGTAGTCATTTATCTTAATATTATTCAGAAATCGTAACGTGATTATTTTTCTTCCATGATATTGAAATAACATATCCTGCTGTTTCGAGAAATGAGCTGGGGATCATAATGTTGATTATGATGAGTTAGGTAGAGTCTATAATATTAGATGGAGACATTCATGCATAATTCTGTCTATTGAACTGAGTGGTCTCAGAGAAACTGAAACACCTGGCCAGACAACATATATTGATTTATTATGTACACAAAATAATTCTTATCTAGAAATAATGACATTATTAAAACGTTTCTCAAGCTTGGCCTCTATCAGCTTGCAAATGCTGTGAACCAGGCTTAGGAGAAGTCCGAATTGAGGTTAAACGCTGCTCCACTTGGGATCAAAGCAGAGAAATTACCATTCGATTTTCCCCTCAGTGAACAATTAAAACTCATATAAAAGAAATGTGAACCTATATTTATTTTAATTTGACTATTAAATGTGGTGTGTGTTTAAATTCCCTTAGTTAACAGACCAAAGGCTTTGCAGTCTTTTCAGATATATTCTCCAACCACTTTGTAAATTGATTAAGAACACCTTAGAGTGAATTCATGAATACTCAGGCTCCAGAAGTAATCCCATCCCGTATATGTTTTGGCTTTTCTAATCATTGGACTTTAGGAGGCCTCTATGCATGAGTGCTTCAGAACAGCCCTAAATTTAACAATATCAATCACTCAACATTTGCACGGTGCATGGTTAATCTGGCTTTCAAAAGCTTACATTCTCAACAGTCCACTGTTAATCTCTGGTCCATTTAGCAGGCCTCTTCCTCCCACTATGAAAATATTCCCATGGCAGTTGCTTCCATTACAAGCCACCACAGCCACAGATTCCTCTGCTGCTGGCCTTCAGGATACAATACAAATCAGTCAGTGTGGGGAAGGTACTTCTGTAATTGGCCGTTGCAGAATTCGTCACCTTTTTCGGGCGTGCTTGGACACCGGAGGTGCATTCGCATTGTCAAGTGCCTGCTTTGTTTTAGAAAATGTCGTTCTTCACAGAAAAATGCCAATTGTTTCCGCTTGGCCGGGTTTCACCTCAGCAGCTTCTAGCAAGAGGATGAAGTGAAGAAAGACAGATAAAAATATTCTTTATCTGTTTTGATAGAGGATTAATCGCGGAGGAGTCTCTGTTTTGTTTATTTGTCCACTGGCAGGATATGGCATTGGCCTCCCTCAGAACTCTCCGCTCACCTCCAACTTCTCAGCGATTGTTAGCCAGTACAAGTCAGACGGCTTCATGGACATGCTGCATGACAAATGGTACAAAGTTGTACCTTGCGGGAAGCGCAGCTTTGCCATGACTGAGGTAAGTCAAAGGAAAAAAGTCAATCTGTGGTTTATTTGGTTGCACAACACAACAATAAACTATTCAATTAGACACTAAAAGCACCATAGGTATGTGGAAATACTTTACCTGACTACTGAATAAATGGAAAGTTGTGTTTCTTTTCCTTTTTCTGCACAGCACATTGGGCTGCTAGCACTAACTATTTTCTGGCCTTACTCTCTAAATACCTTTTCTACACTCAACAACCTCCATGTACTGTAATTGCTCCTTTCTCATTCAGACCAAGGCCTCTGACCCTCCAGCCGCCAAACAAGCTGTGTCCACATAACGGCAGTCCTGAACAATCTAGGCCCTGTGGTCTACTCTGTGCAGCTATTACCCCGCAATTAGCTCTATTTGCAGCCTGGCCAACTGTGATGCTGGAGCCCCCCATAGAGACTATGGCCGTGCGAAGATGCTGCACCATTTTTCTTTCAGCATTTCACAATTTCTTAATTTTCTTTTTTTGTTTTTGCTCTGATAGGCCAGGCAATTCAATCTCTGTTTCTTAACGTCCAATAGATAAGAGTTGAAGTTGAGCAGTTGTGAATTATAGGAGCTCCTCAATGCCTAATTCGGAATGTGAAAATACCATCATGTGATTGTTTGATTGGCATATCAACAGCAGCGGCACGTCGCAATGCCACAGATTTAGTAAGCCTAAAGTGAGATATTTTCTAATGTGGGCCAGCTAGACATGCTGTAGATGCTATCTGCAGCAGCAGACATTTAAATTGCTCCAGGTACATTTCATCTTGCAGCATCACACCTCCGTCTACCTGAAGTTGTTGCTACTCAACCATTTTTTTTAATCTGTGCATCATTGAATATCACAGTTATTTCACACAGGTGCCTTGCAGGAAGTCATGATGGACCACTACTAGATCCCAAATTATAGATATTATATAAAAAATATTTTTGTGTGTCATCGTGCTGAAATTATGTTTATGCGTACAGTTGCATTCAGTGCTGTTGAAATGAAAGCCGGACAACATCAGCGGGAAATTTATGATACAAGCAATATGAATTACTGACAAGCCTGGCTCAGTTTAGTCATGCTCAGCGGTTTTGTTTATTTATTAATTTATTTATTTTGTGCAATCTATTATTAAGCCCGGGGATTCCAAAAAGCTGAAAAATCTGATGGATTGCCTTCAGTGCAGCAGCCAAACTCTCTGGCAACACTCCAGCTCTCTGTCACCTCAAAGGAGTTGATCCTATTTGAAGTAATAGAATCAATACAAATAAATGGCATATTATTCAATTAGCCAACGCTGAAAGAGCTAGATGTTACATAACTAAGGAGTAAATTATGATAGAAGGGATAAAGATGAAAAGGGTAATGTGCTTTATTGAAGTTTTTCATAGATTTTTGCTGCAAAGCGTTGCTGTTAATTGTAAAAAATAACCGTGCTTGTAAGAAACGATTGTTCAGTCTGGTTGGTGTGAGACAAGATGTGTGAGATGGTTGCCAACAAGGGCCTGAATACGATATGAGCTAATATATGCTTAAACAAGAAAAACTCCTGCTTATAAAGATGGTCAGATGCACACAAAACTAACAGCAGTGATGAATATAATCCATCTTTTATTCTGTTCCAGCATGACTTTATAATGCAATCGCCGGTACGGCTGCTGTATCACAAGTTACTCTGTACTCAGCAGTAAAAAGATTCTTATGAGAATGAATGCATGTATTCAGAGATTCAACAAGTAGTCTCTTGGGAAATGTGTTACTGCATTTGTAGACAGCGACACTTGCTGATTTGCGGCATAATGTTGAGAGGTTTTTATCTTGGATGCATTTATTTATAAGAGCAAATTAAAAAATTTTAAAGTTTTGTGGAATATAATGGAGTACAATTAATCTGACGGTTTCCCTTCATATGTAGGCATATGATTGTAATAAAATCCAAACAAATCATATTTATGATTCCATTTATTTAAAAAATCTTTTTTTTAATTTGAATGGAAGTATTAAGAGTAGTGGAAGTAAACATTTTTTGAAGACTTTTAGCAATACTACACCATTTTCCAACTCTAAAACTCAGTTTTTCTGACTCATTCTGGGACCCTGACATGCATAATACAAATTCCTGGAGCTGTCATTGCTCTGCAGCACTGGAGCCTTAGAAACTGCTCTTCACAGCTTTGTCTTCCAGCCCAGGGCATCATGTGACAATTTAATTTTGCTTTATGGCAGCACACCACCAGCCCGCAACTGGATATCAACTCAGGGGCTATTTTGAACACTGATCGAGCACAGAAATATGAGAGGACAGTATCGGGCAAAGCGAGGAAGAGAAAGAAAGTTAGTAATGAGTTAAACTGACTTACTGGCTGGGGAGAACTCAGAGAAGAGACAGGATGTAAGACGGATGCCGGATTGTTTGGGGGTGCAAAATTTTGCCAAAGTTCATTAAAGTCGCTTTAACTGTTAAACTTTGACTGAAGAAGTGTCTCCTTGTGCTGTTTAATTCTTACAAGACAGAAAATGGAGTTACAAGAAATGCTATGTTTCAGATAATCTTTCATTTTTGACAGGTAACTGGACCTGACTATTTCTCGGAGGTCAATGTTGCCCTTATAATTATTTCCAAAAACATGTAATGTTTTGTTTTGGCCGAGTGTGTTAATGTCTGTGCAACACAAACAGAAAAAAGCATTTAATCATTCTTTCGGTAGGCATTTTTGTCAGTGATCTCCATTAAAAGTGAGGCAGCAGCATGCACACATCAGTATTTACTTTGAACAGATCAAAGTCATCAGAGGATGAAGTGAATAACATCGATTGCTTCATTACTGGAGCACCTGTCAAGGTACTGGGTATATATAACAGCAAGCCAAATTGTCAGTTCCTGACATTTGAAGCAGTAATAATGAGAAAACATGGGGAGAGCTGTTTCGACATGGACTAGACTGTGAAGGCCAAACGACTGGGTCAAAGCATCTCCAGGGAATTCCTAGCATGCAGTGTTTTTATACTTATCCACAATGGTCCTTACAAAGGAAACCAGTGAACCAGTTCATTTATTGCCACTTTAGTGGAGTAAAGGCAGAAACCGTGTCAAGTAATTCAACAGAAGAGTTCCTTTAACAAATACAGCAGCTGGAAACTTTAATACAAACTATGACAGAAGTGTGTCGGAGCGCACTGCCTCAGTCTGTTTACATTCCCAGCGAGTCAAATTATGTTTCATCGAAGCCCTCGGTGGTCTTTTGATATATACAAATCATTCTTTGCTGTTAATATCCTGACACTCGGGCCGTTGCAATATTAAATAACGGGTGGGAGGGGGGAACTATGACATCATTCTGGGTCTACATATGGAGGCTGTGGGCAGGGTGGATGAAAGTTATGGGATACTGTCAGAATTAAAGGCCAGTTTGGAAAAGTACCTCTGCCCCTCTTCATTTCAGTTGCACATGTTTGTACTTAAGAATTGTTGGTTATTACAGTAAAGCCACTTGGCTAGGTTAAGGATAGGATTTTTTTTTTCAGGGTTAAAAGATGCTGCTTTCAAAAATTCATCCTGTGAATCAAATTCTGAAATATGTCATTTAACCATTATCTGCACTGGCAGAATGGCAGTGTTTCAGAATATTGGGCTGGTATCAGGGCTTGTTACCTGTGCGGCTGCTGCAGATGAGTCAGTACCTGCGTTGACCTCCATCCTTTATAAAAAAGCAACTGCAATGAGCACATCACTGTCAAAACTGGACTAGAGAGTAATGAGAGAAAGCACTGAAGCGTGATAAATCAAACTTTCTTTCCAGTCATGTACAGTTTTGTGGATGGGAGAGGTGGCAGAGAGCATACCAGCAGCAGAAGTCATTTGCTCTGGGCAAAATTTTGCTGAGAAACACGGTTGCAATCTTCTTGTGACCATATATTTACTCATACCACTGTAAGAAAAAACGTTTCCCTTAATCGAAGTGATGTCTTTTTGTGGGTTAATGCTCCTTGCAACACTTTAATGTTTGTAAAAATTCGTATGGACACATGAGAAAGAGTTCAACATACTGTTTCAGTGTCCAACTTCATAAGAACTTTCGACCTTGATGAATCTCCAGAGTGGTTGTTCGTGTTCACAATACTAAACATACAGCTGATGTGTGTATTATCGGACTTCTACTTTCTTCTTTCCAACCATTTCCCTGTAACTCTCATTTTTCCTTTCTCTTTCCAGACTCTTCAGATGGGCATCAAGCATTTCTCTGGTCTTTTTGTGATGCTGTGTGTTGGTGTGGCCTTATCTCTTCTAACCACAATAGCAGAGCATATTGTGTACAAGCTGGTGATCCCAAGGGTCAAGGAGCCCCGCTATAAATACTGGCTGCACACGAGTCAGGTACTGAGCTAAAAACACACATGTAATCACACTGATGAGTGAACTCATCAAACTCTTCATTAAAAAGATATATCTGGATATCATGATAAGCATTTTTGATAATAAAAGGTTGAAAGTAAAAATTAAAGGAGCTAAAAGCGATTTCTTTCGCCGTTAGGCGGCGTACTGTGGAGCTGTCTCAAACCAAAACAAAGCCTGTGTCAATCAATGCCTCTCTACCTC
>JBBBVT010000020.1:16494833-16505320 GCA_037177035.1 Craterocephalus eyresii | reverse complement strand
AAAAATCAATCAAAAACAATATGGAATAAAGTGGTCATACTTTTAAAAAAAATCAGTAGGTAAGGGAAATTGTCTGGCAAGAGCAAGTAGGCAGAGAAAAAAATGAATCCATCTTAATGTCTGACAAACAGCAGCCTCTATTGGGTGTCCACTAGAGGTGCAACACCAGCCACAATCTGCATTCATGCATTTTTTCATTCAGTTTCAATTCCCACCTTATCCTGTTTAAGGTCATGGTGGGGTGGAGCTTATTTCAGGGGCCATCAGGCAAGAAAAAAGGCAGCATCCTTGACAGTTTGTCGGTTCATGACTGGTCCTTTACAGAACGAACCACTTAAACATCTCTCAATGCCCACACTGACTCCTGTGGTGAATTTATTATCCCCAGGCAAGCTAGCATGAATGTTTTTGAGTTGTAGGATAAAGTACTTAAAGAGAGACTATAAACATGTTAATTCCTCATAATATGCTGCATCAACAGAAAAAGCCATTAGTACTTAGGTAGAAATTATTTGGTTAATAATAATTACCTATGAGTACATAAGAATCATTAATCAATTACTATAATCAGGACAATCGATTAGATTATGCCTACATATCATACTAACAGTAACATACCATACCATAAAAAGAAAGTAAACATTCTTTTGCTTCTTTTTTATGTCCACAAGATGGCAGAGTATTTCTGAATTTAAAATAAACCACCACAGCTGTCATTAGTGTTATTCTGAGTTACAGATGCAATACGCATTCTAAGTTGTACTAAGGTATCCATCTGAACCTGATCACTCTAACATGTGACAGTCAGATACCCAGTGTCCCCACAATGACCCATTAGTTTTTTACACCCCACTCATCAGCCCTGTCTGCAGGATGCTGTGCCAGGTCTATCAACTCTCTTACTGCCAGACAGTTCTCAGATGTCTTAATCTCTGCTTCCAATCAAACTCCCCACTACCAACAATGTGTCAAAGCAAAGAGAGACAAATGTAGTCCAGATATCATGTTCAAACACACTAATTAACTCAAAGTCAGCACGTTGTACTGAAGCAGCTCCCAAAAACGTGTGAAAGGTTTCTTCAAATTTGACACATTGTCATTTGAGACCCTGTCATTCAGTTCAGTTAGACTCTGGTCTCCTGTCCTGTGCTGAAAGGGAACATTTCTTCTGGTCTAAAGGATTTAAACTCAATATAACTGCCTTTAAAACAGTCAATCGTTCTGTCATCCTGGTCCTACAATTGACATTCAAGCCTCTAAAGGGCTCTGCAGGGGCTTATTTGTATAATATTTGTATAAATACTCAAAAAAAATACTCAAATAGGTAATATTGTAAAATTGTCATCAGTAAAACCCAAAGAAAAATTTCAAACATGGATTCATAAGCCATGTTGATTAATCAAACATAATCAAACTAAATGCATAACAATCTATTTGATATTTAGTGTTTGGATCAATTGTCCTGCAAGATACTCCGCACTTCTACACAACTGTTGTACACAGTGAGTTGTGTAGAAAACTGTGTAGTTGCAGACAGGTTCGGAATGACTGAATATCGCACATGCCTGATATTTTTCAGGGTTTGTGACACTGACCAAACCCCACTAGTCCACAGGAAACAGTTTTGAAGCCTTCTTCCCTCCACATCCAGGAAACTTGTGGCATGGTCACCATGAAAAGATGGGAAATTGAATTAATAAAGAATAGGATCCCTTAAAGCAACAGTACTTATACAAAACCTTCTGACTCCGAATATTTGTGCTCCTCATGGTTTTGATGTCAATTTGACAATAATTAAGTACTTTCTTGGTGCTGTAAATACCACACCACGCATTAAGAAACAGCATCACAACCTTTTTTCCAACCACAGGCATCACAGAACAGCCATGTTTTGTGCCACAGCGCTGCACCTCACACATAAAATAGACATGAATGAGCACTATTCAGAGAAGAAATGCCACAGGACATTTTCAGAGGACACGAGCCAAAGGAGACAGAAAGTAACAAAGTTAAAGATGAGCAAGAACCAACATCAGATTTTTCTTTTCTGGTTGGAGAAAACTCAGAGAAGAGACAGGCTGCATTTCATTAGAGAGCACCAAAGGGGGGAAATCTGCCAAAGTTCAGCAGTGTTTCTTTAAGATAGATTGTGATATTATATACCATCAGTATGCATTACAACATGTATTCGTATGAATATGATTGGGCCTTACTTGCAATTCTTCTCATGTTTACTGGTAAAGGATGATATGAGTGAGGAGGAAGGAAGCAATGATTCCACTTTTCTGAACACAACAAAATATATACACTTCCAGTCTAAAGTTTGGAAAAACTCTTCCAATTTTATGCGAATGTGTATCTAAACTTTGCACTGGTGCTGCTTTCCCAACTTTGAATTAATACTGTATATATACATTTCCAATGTGAGGAATCAATAGAATCAAATCATAAGATTATCTGTATCCCTCATTTCTGAACTCATGCAACTGTCATGCATGGCATGTTTGGCTCAACTGCATTTCCCGTTTTTATTCCCATATACCGGTCTATATTATGTGTTTGCCTATTGTTACAAGAAATAGAATAAAATGAACTCAATTTGGATCAAATTTGAACCATAAACGTAAACATATAACATTACATATGGCAGGCTTTTAGCACTAAAATCAGCAAAGACACACTGACTGATGTAACAGAGCCTGCAGAGTGGGCTTGAGAGCTGATGTGTGTGAGAGTGTGTGGAGGGCAGAGGTTGAATGTGTGATGCCCATTTAAGGTCACTACCTAAACCTGCAGCGCAGGGTCTGAATAACTGACATACCATGAAATATGATAACCACAGGCTCAACACAGACCATCAGGAAGGGAGCCAGAGAGAGACAGACAGAGGAGGTAGACATGTTGAGAGGAGCCGGCGAAAGCGTAAACATATATATGTGAGACAGCCAGGAATTTGAACAATCTTGCTAATTTACAAGATATGACCTGAACGCAACAACAACAGTCTACACTTAGACGGTCAGGAACATTTTCTGTAATTATGGGACCACTGCAAAAATAAAAAAAAATAATAATAATTTCAGTTTAACTGGTACTTCTACAGTATATAAAAATTACAAAGGTTAAATCCACTGATAGACGTTTACATCAGGAGTAATCTATTATGGTCTTTAAAGAGAAACAAAGTACATGTGCAAAAGGAAGATCACAGAAGCCATAAAAAGGAAAAGCAGACATATGGAGTTTACTTTTCCATCCACCCTCCAGTCACTGCTGCTGAACACTCGGCCTGCACGTTAAAGACCCAATAAAACAACTGCTGAGCTTCTTGTTTGGCCAAGAATCTGTGGCAAATCCCCCAAACCTCCCAAGACTAAACAATTCTCACATGTCTTTTCTAACAAAAGCATTGGGGTCTTACTAGGAATTTATGGCAGAAAACAAAAATTACATCCAAAAACATGTTTTCAGATCTACTGAATAAAAATGATGATGGAAAAAACTGCTGAACTTATGACTTTTGTGGTGGTAAAATCTGAAGTAAAGGTTTAAATCTGCCTTATGAAATGCAGTAAACCCACAAGGGGGGAATGTTTGCTTCATGATATGTCTAAAAGACAAAGTATTTGTTAAAGAATAATGGTGGTGATTGAAAATATTGACTTTGAAGCTCAAAGGAATGGCACAAACTGGTTTCCCATGATGGACGCTTACACAGCAAAGCAAAAAAAAATTCCTCAATGTAGATTCTAAATTGTCATGTAAAATTTGATAATGTGTGCAAATTTGGATTCTCACAGTCTTAAATTACTCTGAACTAGTTTAGTTATTTAAAAAAAAAACTGTGTAGATGATGAGGATTACAGTAAGGGGATCCCACCAATTAGCTCGCTTATTCATCCAGCCAGTTGATGACATTGACTAAGAGTTGTGAGACCAAATCTGCCAAAGTTTGACTGTGAAAGGTGTCTCTATTCATTTTTACAATAGAGGATTTTTAGAGTATCCTATCTTCCTCTTTAAATGAACCTCCCTACAGCCTCAGAGGGGAAAGGTTGTCCTCAAGGAGGCAGCCAGTGAGGCAGGTTTACCTCTCCTTTCATTATCCAGCTACCCCCTGAAGACTCTTTCCTTCTGCCTCACTCCTGCCTTTCTGTCGTCCTCTTCATCCATACTCTGTTCTCATTTATCTTTATCTGCACCCACTTTTCCCTCACATCTTATGTCATTTTACCTCATTGCCTACTTTGTACCATCTCACTCTTTCATCATTACCTGCATTTCTACATTTAAAAACCACAAGAAGACCACTCTTCCTCTCTCTCTCTCTTTCACCTTCTCGTACGTGCGCGCGCACACACACACACACACACCAACATGCTTCCACCCATTCCCTTCTGCATGCGGAGCAGGGAGGCGCAGGAGCAGCAGCAGCAGCTGCTCTGACACATCCTGGCATAACGAACACACGGCCAAGAGGCAGGAGGAAGCAAGAAGGAGGTAAAGATAAGGAGGTGGGGAGGGAGGAGGAGGAGAGGAAGACGAGAGATACGAGGAGGACGCCACTCTGTGGAGAAGGACATTAGGGGACAGGAGTGCAAGAGGAGGACAAGGGAGAGGAGAGGAGCGACGGGTGTTGCAGCCATGTCAGATGCACCTTTGCAAAGGAACGGAACAGCCAAAGCGCCGTAAGTAGATGTTCTTTATCTTCACGCTCTGTCTGTTCCACACCATCACTGCTTTCCTTGCCCGCATCCCTCCGCCAAGCTCCCTTCCATCTGACAGCCTGGGTTGTCATGGGAACGGGAGCTCCGTCATGGTGAGGCTGCTGCTCAGTCATTACTAGAGAGGGGACACGAGGTACACCATGTACACTCCTCCCTCTCTTCTCTTCAGTGTTTGCCTCCGTTCTTCCCCCGGCTCCCTGCACAAACATCTCACCATGCAGCACAGCAGCCTTTTAAGGCGACTCCTGTTTTATTTCTTCATTTTGATTCCCTGTGTTGCCCGCTGCATCATCTGCCTTTCAGAAATCATCTCTTCCCTCCTTCCTCTTCCAGTGAAGTTCATTATGCATGGCATGTAATGTATGAGTGAGTGTGTGTGTGCGTGTGTGTGATGTGGTATGTTTCAGCATAGTCAACGTGGAAGCTGCAGACTAGTCCAGCCTCCTTGTGTCAGCACAGTCCGCCATGCTGCAGACCAATTCCTCCTGTGTGTGATTTCTGTGTCCGTGCATGCATATTTTTCCTCTGAAGAGAATCAGGAGCAGAAGGACAGCAGGAAATGCAACGGATTACAAACCCATGTTACCCATCACATCTGCAAAAATGTATCAGTATAAAAAAAGCTGTTTTTTTTATTCACATTTCACTCCTACCCTCTGCATCTGTCCTCTTAAACTCAAAAGGAAAGAAAAAAAATCAAGAAAAACTGGGACTGGATAGTTTAACTTTCCAAGTTTTGGGATATAAAGGGAAATATTGATGATGCAGGTGTCAAATGTAGTTTTCATGCATCTTCACTTGTGTAAGCATTTTTATGACTTTTTTGTTGTGTTTCAAGCACTATTTGCTACATGACCTCAAATGCTATCTTGTGTTTCTGCTCAATCAGTGAATTTGTTTTCCCAAATGAGGTACCAAATTAAGTGTTACAAAGGAAACTGCTTCCCTAAGAGTGAGTTTTTTTATGGGCTGTTTATGGAGTTGACATTGATAAGATACCACTATTGTTTATATAGCAGTAAAGTCAAAAGCTAAAGGAAATCTTTGGATATCTATCAGAAGTTGAATCCACCAATAAATTCTTCCTGAGGTCAAACTAAGATTGTAGAAGTTGCATCATGTTCAGTGATGGTTTTGGTTACAGGCAAGTCTTGTGTCTGTTTTATGTATGATTTGGTGCATATATCTTTATTTTATCTACTTTGATTTGTTTTGGGGTTTTACATCTAAAAACGTGTTGGGAAAAATCTACTGGCTCCTACTTGGTCATAAACTTAAACAAACCTCTTGAATGTAAACAATTACTAACTGACCGAAATGCAGAAGCAGTGTGTGAAAAACTCACTACACCTCATGATTTAACAGCTTGTTCAACCACCTTTAGCATCAACAACTTGTAGTGTTTTTCTACATGACGCAATCACTCTCACTGTGGAGGAGTTTTGGTTCTCTCTTCTTTACAACATTGTCTCATTGTTTTGTGCCCATGCTCTCTTACGGTCCTGTCATAACACTTCAATCAGGTCGTGGTCTGGACTTTGACTGAGTCACTCTGTTGTAGATTTGTTACCGTCTATGGGATCTATATAATGTTGCTTGACCTATTTTCAGTCAAGTTTTAGCTGTCAGACAGCATTACACTTGACTTTGAAAAACTTTGATATACAGAAGAGTTCATGTTCAACTTAATGCCTGAAAGGTATCTGGGTCCTGCAGACGCAAAATGTTCTCAAATCATCACCCATCCTCCAATGTGCTTGACAGTATTAATGATGCATGTATGCTGTTTTGCATATATTCTTTATATTTTGTATGACAGCCAGCTATCTCTACTCTGCTCCCATAACGGAGATCTACATATTTACAGAAGTCTCACAGTTTGTTCTGATGGAACTTTAAAAACCTAAACCATCCTCACAACAAGCCACTGTCATTATCACATCTGTTTTATGAACTGCAATGTCCTGTTTTCAACATGTTAACTGAGGCCTGTAGCATCTGAAATGTAGCTTTTTCTGAATCATTGAACATGCACAATATGGACTTGAAATTAATCTCCTAGGAGGATTGGACTCTGTCTTGTCAGTGCAGATGCCGGTCCTCCTTTGTATTGTGTTAAAAACACATAAATGATCCAGATCAGACAAAAAACCCTTCTGCTTTTGCAGAGGTGCTCACACCTGCTGATGAGTAAATAAAGAGATACATCTGGCAGCACTTGGCTGTTATTTGTGTTCTTTATTTCTCTGGAAGCAGTAAGGGTCAATTAATTTTTACACACTGTTTTTGCTAAATGAACAATGACAGTGTAATGTAACATTTTATTACCCATCCAGGTTTTGTTTAACTCATTTTAAAACTTGAGAAAGACCAGGTAAGTTTTTTATAAGGTCCTGATAAATAAAACCTTATACTTACTGTTCACTTAACAGGCCTAACACATGCTGTGCATCTTACAGATTAAATGAGAAGCCTAACAGCTTTTTAGACGTTCCGCATCCTCATGGGCTGAGCAGTTACTTAGCTTGAGCCAACAAGGTACGATGCGGATCTCGGCCAGCTTAGAGTCTCAAATAGTTATCGACTAGCAGTTTGATTGACAGGTCACAGTGATTTTTTTTGCAGACTCTGTAAGAACCGCACCCACAAAGCAGGCAGGAAAACTGCAGTGAGGCATGATGCCACTAAGCTTTACTGGTGCATCAATTGTTAATGTTCTAATTGAGAAAAGGAGGCAGTGCTGTCATGATTCAGTCTATCACCCCCCCGTCTTTCCTTCATGTGGTCTCTTTTCTTCTAAGAGGCTTGTTTTAATCAGCATAGGCTCCTTACAGCAGGTGATCCACTGATTCAGCAGAAGGATAAAATAGTACTTGTGGTCACGTAGTTATAATATAATGGAAAGATATGCTAATAGGATAAAATATGTCCATCAAATCTACCATAATGGCAGCTCAAAAGTAAGAGCAGACTATGCTTGCATTTTTTGCAAAGTCATTCATTGTTTTGGCTTGTTTGGGCAGTTTTGCACTTGAGAAATAATTTTTATGCCATAAAAAGTAATCATGGTGCGTGTGCCGCTGCCGCCAATGCATCCAGCGTCCGCGTGCACCGCGCAGGTGCACAGGCTAACGGTTTGGGCCATGGTTTAGGCTCCAAAAATATACTAAATGATGTTGTTGCGAGTAAATTATGGACGCTTCCCACACAGGACACGCGGACTGCATTGGACGAGCAGTATGGAGGAATATTGACAAGTTTTTGTGGACTTTTTTCACCGGAAGCTTTGACTTACAGTAAACAAATTTCAGTCACATTCACTCCAAAGCACATTGAGTTTAAAATACTGTATAAAAGAGGTTCTGATCATTCTAAAGACATAACAATATTGTCTTTGTGCTCCAAACATTAAGCAAGAGACATCATATTGAAGTAACTAGGCTTCCAAAGAAAGCTTCCCAGTTCACTGCTAGTTGCTGTCTTTACATGTCTAATGTAGTCTAACCACCTCATTTGGTGTTTTAATCTATTTTTTCTTGTTCAGTGAGAGAAATCTAGTCTCCGTTGGCTTTAACAAGTGCATCAAAGTCAGGTTGAATGTCTGAGGAGCCGATGTGAAGCGCAGCTGACAGATGATCATCAGTCAGAGGATCTATACCTGGATTTTATAAACTTCATAGCTCATTCTGTCTCATGTTCCTCTAAAAGTGCAACAAACAGCCTTCCGTTGTGAAACCTGCCAGTCTGTCCCATTTCAGTCCCAGAGTGTCCATGCACGCTTTCACCTCCGTAAACAGATCGCTCCCTGTCGCAGTCCCTTTCACCGACCGCATAGCTGCCAGCTCCTCCGTAATCTTTAAGTCCGTTATCCCGAACAAATATTACTAGCCGCGTTTAGAGCTGTCCCTAACGATTAGTTTTTCTCGATTAATCTATCGATTATTTTTTCAATTAATCGATTAGTCTATCGACCTCGGACGCCGCCATCTTTGATATGACGTCATTCACGACGTGTCAACGCACAAAACTGAATCGACGTATTTACGTAATCGATGACGTTGACGCGTCATCCCAGCCATAGCTGCGTTGTGACGCGAACATCACAGCTCTCGTCCAAAGCCAAGGAGAAAAAGTCCAAACTTGCCACTTCATGTTGGAGCTGAAGCTCCCGACACCCTGCAATGTCCTCCATCCTCCTCATAAGGGTTCTCCTGGACAGCGGGATGATCTTCGTGCCCTCTCAGCATCAGAAAAGTTGTATTTCTCTGTGTGGAGGAATCTGTCCTTTTAAGACCTCAGTTAGACTCAGGAATCTGCTCCATACAGGGTTGGTGCTCTCCGGTCCCCACTGGGCTCCGGGAGCGGGGGCCCCTGGGGTAAGTCTGCTCCACACAGCAAGCTGGCAGGGGGAAAGCCTACTCTCTAGTACGAACACAGGACGCCGAGACAGTTTAGAGTCTACTGATAGTTTAATCACAAGAGTACAGAAGAAATGGGCTTACAGAAAAGAAATGCCCGCAGAGTAGCCAGCTGATCGGTAGCGAGAGGTACTTCGTTCCCACTCTCTGGCTCCTTATACTGTCCCTAAAACTCTGATTGGCTGTTTCCATCACATGATGCAAAACCCTCCTACAATCTTCCACAGCTGCTTTGATGGATGTTTTTTTTTTTTTTTTGGATGAGGCGTCTGATGACGTGAAGTTTTAGAAAACGAGTGAGCAGATGGTTGATTTCAAAAGGTTGAATGGAAGACTTGTTGATATGACATTTAATAGATATATATTATTTTCATAGTTATACTTTACACAAGGTCCCAACTTCTCTTGCTAACAACAGGCCATTTTTAATTCTTAAAGAACAAGTGAGCAGCAAGTAGTGAAAAGTCAGTTCCTCTTCATGATCATAGGAAGTGTTGGCATGACAACATCAATCAAAAAAGTATTGCCATCATACCATTTCCAACAAGATGTCAGACCATGATTTACTGTGATACAAAATGAGGATGTCCCACATTCTAACATGTTTTACAGTAAGCATGCTTCATGCTAAAGGCAGTCATACTAACATTAGATCACACAATATACTGTATGGATATTTATACCAAGAAAAGAATATGATGTGTTTCCAGTTAACTATTAAAATATACATGGCTTCATGTGGTTATCAATTCTGTGGAAAACGGATCTGACTTGTACAGTAGGAAAAACAAACAAAGCAGGGTTTCCGTAAATGAGGAAATTCACTAGAACTTACTCTCATTTAAAAGCAATGACGTATCTTTCAGACTAGATTGCTTCTGTGAGAAGCATGAGTGTTATTTCATTAGGAAGCCTCAGGAGGTGATTTCCCTCTAAATAATGATATTCTTAGGTAGCAGGTTGATCTTTTTAAATGTCAATGTAATTTAAACATGTCATTTTAATATTTGTTCATGTGTCTTGTTTGGTGACCAGCCATGTGAAACCTTAAATGTTGAACTTAATTAAAGTAAACAATTAAAAAGTCAGAGGGAGTGTGATATGTGACCTGGGACTGTCCTATAGAATAAATACTGTAAAACATTGACAATTAAATTTTAAAGCAAAGGGTAGCTTATTAAAGCTGCACCACTGTAATAATCCTGAGTGATCTGAATTTGTCATGTAATCCTTAAGGTAGAAGGCTGGGTCAGGCTAGTTGTTACGAATTAGCTAATATGAATCATTTTATGACAATCAGATTGGCTCAAACTGATCGTCTATGAAGTGCCCTGAGATGACA